>JAMYXO010003881.1:12500-18847 GCA_033310375.1 Conus canariensis | reverse complement strand
AAAACGAACCCCACCAACAAAACCCCAAACACCCCCCAAAACACACCACAACCAACCAACCCAAAACCCCAAGGGAAACGCACGCCCAGAAAAAAACCACCAAACCAAACACACACAACACACACACACACACAACCAAACCCACCCCCACACAACATAAACGGCGGCGCTCGAAAAGATAACATATACCTACACAAGGAAAAGGGGATGCCAGTCCCTTTTAAAAAAAAAAATCAAAAAATAAATTGTGCACCCCATTTTTACCCCCACACACACACAAAACACACAACACCACACACACCACACACCACACAACCACACAAACACACACACACACACAACACCACTCCACAAACACACATCCCCCAAACACTCCCCAAAAAAAGAGGGAAAGAAAAGAGAGGCACACACCACAGAAGAGGAGAAGAAAAAAAAAAAAAAAAAAAAAAAGAAGAGAGAGAGAGAAAAAGAGAGAGAGGGGGGGGGGGTACCTTTTTTTCATTTACTTTTCGAAATTCAATTGTCTTGAACTTTAAAACACTTCTCTTGCCTATGCATTATTTTGCAAATATCAAATTATGGTATAAGAAGAAAGGGTCATGCCATAAAGTAAATCCCAACTAGATAAAATTTTAAATAGGCTGACCCATACACCACTCCCGAAAGGGAGGGGGGGAAAAAAGGGGGGAAAGGGGAAGGGGGAAAAAAAAAGTAGGGGGGGGAAACGGGGGCAGGAACGAAATTTTGTAAACGGGTGAATCCAAAACACAACACCACAAAAAAAAAGGGATTGTAAATGTGAAGAAAGGGGGGGGGGGGGGGGAAGGGGGGAGACCCAAAGTTGTCCCCAAAAAAAAGGTATGGGGAAAAAAAGGGAAATCAAATAAGGGACGGAAGGGGGAAGAGGCAAAGCCTGGGGGGGAAAAGTCTAAAAAAAGGTTTTGAATGAAGGGGGGGCAGTGGGGTAATAGTGAAGATAAGGGGGGGGAAGGCGAAGGGAACAAAATGGGGGGCACTTTAGGGGGGTTTGGGGAAAAGGGGAAAAGGGGTAGAGCTAGGGGACCCTTTTTAGACCCTCTGGAAACATACGTAATTTGTTTTAACCGAAAGGTTTTCTCAAAGCTTATCCTGCCCCCTGAAAAAAACTTTCAAACTATCATCTAGTCAAAAGGAGAGAATAGTCTGGTGAAATTCTCTGTTACAGAAGTTCCAGTATTCTTTATTGATGTTCGATCTGTGTTGGTAAAAACGAGTTTTAAATGAGTTATTCGTTTCCCAACATGCCGGCTGTGTGGACAATTTGCTGCAAAACCGTAAATAGATTATGCTGCAGGTTTAAACAGTTCATTGTGGTGGTATCGGATGGTGAAACGATTCTCCCACATGTAATTTTCTGGAACATTTTGGATCATTGTGATTATTGCATTTATTACTATTTTCAATTTGATGGTAAACGGTTTTTGCAACCATTTTGCATTTGTGTCCATCTTCTCGTTCTCAAGAGTATTACATATAACTATAAACCCTTTTAAAGCAACAATGAACAGCTTTCTGAAATAGTGAACATTGTGAGAATAAACTGACTGCTCAATAGCTTTTCCTAGCTTTTCCCTCCTGGTGAGATATGCCGACTCTAATTTATGTCGATTGTGTCTGTGTTTGTGAGTAAAAACGAATAGATAAAGTGACATTAATGTGCATTGAATTAAAAGACAGTCTTGAGTCTAGGTGTTCAGTTTAAGAAAGCCATCATCCCAGCATCTAACAGGTGAGTTTGGTTTCTAGACGGATAATCCTGAGCAAGCCATCACTCCAGTGCCTATCTGGTAGTGGCCAGCTTTCAGCTGGTGAGCCCTGAAAAGCCATCACCTCAATGTCTAATTGGGCGGGCCTAGCTTTTTGTTAGATAACCCGTGGATAGCCATAACCCTAATTTGGGTGCGGGTGTTTTTTTTTATTGTTGTTGTTTTGTTTTTGTTTTTGTTTTATCATGGCTGACAATAGTCTAACCTCTGACATTTTGAATCTGGCCTACAGCTGCATAATAGTTATAAATGTCGGCCTTGCAGCGTTAGCACTGAGCAAAATAATGAAAAGTCATTGAGAGTTTTTTTTTTCCTCCGCTAAGCCTAGAGACTTCACATCAATACAAACATCGATACAAACCGTAATAAGTAAATAATTGGAAGTAGCGAACAAATAAGTCAGTCAATGAATCACACACACACACACACAACACACACACACACACACACACACACACACACACACACACACACACACATGCACGCATCCGCAGACACACACACACACACACACACACACACACACACACACACACACACACACACACACACACACACACACACACGCTCGCGCTCAGGATAAAGGACATAAGAAAATGAAGGTATACACTGACAAATTCATAAACATGACCCATCCCCCCCCCCCCCCCCCCATCCCTTTTTTTAATGATACCAAACGCCCAGTTATGGAAGTACACTTTAGCTCAGTGGTGGATGGGGCAGAAATGTAGCATTGAAACCTACGAATTCGCTGCTCTAGATCACTAGAATACTGAAACATCAATATGGACCATGATGTGTCTATTTCAGATATCAGTATGATAAGGGAAATGAACCCAATTCATCAAAAGCTCAGCACAGCACTGAACCCATTGGCCTTGTTGATCCTGTTAATAAATGGCATTTGCAATGATTATGAAATGTCCCGTCAATAACACATGGCAGCAGTAGGTTAGTAATATACCAACTATGTGTAATAAACTATTTCTGAAAGCTTTCTGTATCACTTCATACTCAGAAAACATTTCTGGACACAATGGTTTCTGCCCGAAATATGTCGGAATGACAGTGTGTGTCTTTGCGGAATGTGCCAACCTGTTATACACACATTTTTTTTTCTCCAGCAACTATTTGAGTTGGCACGTCAGTTTGTGGCTGCAGGTCCAGCACAAACTGTAGCCGGTGACAATGCGTGTCATAACACTGCCTATGAGGCGATGGTTGATGGGACGTCTTGGGCTGTGACTGCCTGGACAAAGGGGTGCTCTCACATGCCTTTGCTAGGTGAAATTTCCATTACGCTGAAACAGACTGTAGTTCCACGCCAAGCAAAAGGATGTGCTTGTATTTGACGTCATTTGTTGGTCAGCAATTGGATTCTTTTCAATAAAATATGGTGTGTGGACATAAGTATGACTGTGATTAGTCCTTTAGAAACAGAATGCATTTCCAAGACGACGATGGAACAGCTGTTCCTTGAAAAGCATCTTTGGCCTTAAATTTTGACCTGTAGTTCACCTAACTGTTGAAATCCCTGCTCACAGCGTGTTTTATGAACCCCTTCGAACAGCAAAGCTTCTGTTCCGTAGATGTCTTTTCGGATCGTCCTGGTGGAGCCAATTTTCAGGATTCTTTGGAAGAAGCACTGTTCCCAAATCAGCAATGGTCGTTAGAAGGATTCTGCTGCAGAAGAAGTGTCAGAGATGTTTACACTCGACATCATGGCACATAAACGGATGACTCAAGATGCTTTGCTTTTGCCAACTGTGTTTTGACGAACTCGGTGTTACCTAATGTCATATGCCAACCTGATGTTTGGTCAAGAGAGCCCTCAGACAACAAATGGGCATGGAAGTTTCAAAGACAATTGAATTCGCAATGTGCCGCCAATGCCAAACATTTATGTCTTCACACACGCCATATTTAGCATTCAAACACTTACCTGGGATGGCTCTAGCGCCCCTTTGTGTTAGTTTTCGCGCCCCAGTGTCCTTCGCCCAACCTGAGGGAGGACAGAGTCCAGAGCATTTTGTCAATGGACCTGAAGACCAAGACCACCCAAACTGCTGGGTGCACTGCCAAATACTGATGATGATTTTGAGGAACTGTCAAGCCTTATTGTCATTTAGCAGTTTTTCAAACGCCTGCCAAAGGAATGGGGCCATTCATGTGCGTAGCAGAAGTCTAACGAAACGGTTGACTGGTGAAGGAAGCTGGTCGTTACCTGACTGCACACGATCGCGCTCTAGCAACTTCTGAGTCTTCACATCATCGACCATGGTGTGTTGGGAAACTGCTAATCCGACTATTTTGTAGTTGGATGTAAAGTGAACAAATAGTAGCTTACCTATTACAACCTACTTTTCAAACTGAGACATATTTATTTATTTGTGTTGAGGAGGGGGCAGGAACATGTTATACTATCTACTTTCTGTAGATTATGATTTTGTTTCTGCTGCTCCCCCAAAAAGCAGAAGGATCGATGGATCTCTGAGCAATCTCATAAATGTTCCACATTAGTAATCCAGCATGACATCTCTTGACAGCTGCCCTCGATCAGGGAGACAAGGATTTTGGGTATTCCACAGAGACTCAACAGCATCCAGAATGTCTCTCTGTCAAAATATCGAATGACTTTTCACAGTCTATAAAGCTAATGTAGGTAGGACACACACACACACACACACACACACACACACACACACACACACACACACACAGAGAGAGAGAGAGAGAGAGAGAGAGAGAGAGAGAGAGAGAGAGAGAGAGAGAGAGAGATGCGAATCGAATGCGAATGTGAATTTCTTCAAATTGAGGCCATAGTCCATACTGAAGGGGTAACACCCGCAATACAACACACAAGAAGGACTCTCAGTAAAGAAAATGGAAAGAAAAAGCCATTACACATATGTACACTACGCAAACTATTATGAATATACCGTTCGTATTGGCTTTTGAGCTTCATAAAATATGTACATAGCAAGATCGTAGAGGGCATGTTCATTTCTTGTTGCTAACAATAAGTTGGCTCTAAAACTACAGGGGTCAAAAAATACTTAGCCTAAATCTAACTCTAACACACACCACACACACACACACACCACACACACACACACACACACACACACACACACACACACACACACACACACACACAAACAAGAGAGAGAGAGACAGAGACAGAGACAGAGACAGAGAGACAGAGGGGGAGAGAGAGAGAGAGAGAGAGAGAGAGAGAGAGAGAGAGAGAGAGAGAGAGTGAGAAGAGACAGACGGACAGACAGACGATGACAGATAGAGACCGAGAGACAGACGGACAGACAGGCAGCCAGATACACACACACACACACACACACACACAACACACACACACACACACACACACACACAGACAGAGACAGAGAGACGAGAGCAGAGAGGAGAGAGAGAGAGAGAGAGAGAGGGAAGACAGACAGAAAGACAACAGACACACAGCAGCAACAACAGCAGACACACAGACACAGCTACTACCAACACACAACAGGCAGCCAGATACACACACACACACACACACACACACACACACACACACACACACACACACACACACACACACACACGAAAGAGAGAGAGAGAGAGAGAGAGAGAGAGAGAGAGAGAGAGAGAGAGAGGGTGGAAATAAAGTTAACAGAAGAAAGAATCAGAGTCATTAAAGTCATGGCAAAATGGTCAGGCACACACAATCGAACACCCATTTGCTACTCCCCATACAGTACTACCGACATTTAGACAATTTACACAACGTAAGTAAGTTTCTAGTGAGTCCTGGCGAAGCGCGATGTGTAGTTGTTACTGATTTGATCCAAAGGATCGTGGCCTGTGTCTCTCAGTGGGGCCGTTGAATGGAAGAATAGAACTGAAAACATATAACCTAAGGGTAAGGTTCAAACCCTAGTATTGTGCCTCTGTGACCGTTCCCACCTTGTGTGTCTGCATGGACAGAACGAGCTCATTCTAGATCATTCTTTGTGAAAATAGCCCCGGTTGAGAATGCGGAACAGAGACGAACAGGACAAATGCCTGTCCTGAAATTTTGTTCCATGCAAAGACGATGAAATGGTCCACAATATTGTGCATAGGAATAACCAAGA
The DNA here is from genome assembly GCA_033310375.1 of Conus canariensis. Taxonomy (NCBI): domain Eukaryota; kingdom Metazoa; phylum Mollusca; class Gastropoda; order Neogastropoda; family Conidae; genus Conus; species Conus canariensis. Next base: position 12,912 of record JAMYXO010003881.1, on the reverse strand, counting down.
ACCAGGACAATGAGTGAAACAAAGATGACAGTACTAAATAGAGAGCAAACAAAAATGCATGTATGGAAACATCGGTGACATCAGTTTTTCAGTTTCAGTTTCAGTTTCATCAAGGAGGCGTCACTGCGTGCACTCGCTACACCACACTACGCTTGATTTTGAGCTGATGGATAAATGAATGAACACACTAAGATGAGAGAATTGAAGAAGAGGGTCTCGTGGCTACGACTTAGCAGATATCTAACAATGCGCTGGTCGGACCTTGAGTGCCTACCTAACTTTGGTTGTCTTTCTTTTTTTATACTACATTTTATACAATTTGCATAATGTCTTTAGTTTTTCAGCAACTTTTTTCCTCCCCACACTTTCTGTGTGTGCCTGTGCAGAAGTGCGTATGCATGTGTGTGTGTGT
>JAMYXO010003881.1:0-2500 GCA_033310375.1 Conus canariensis | reverse complement strand
AATTATAAAGAAAAAAAAATCTAACTCGTGTGTTGCCTGGCTATCCATGTGCGTTTGGTGTGGGTGTGCGTAGGGAATAATTATTACACGCATCCAAACTTTTGAGAGCGAGAGTCAGACAGCAAACACGCACCGCACACCATCCGTAACATCTGGTGACCCCGTAGTTAAAATTCTTTTGGTATTGAATTAAAAATCGCCTTAGTGGTAGGATTTGTTTTTGTACACCTATAATTGCCCAATTAGAAGTAATAGGTCACGTTCACAGACTTTTCTTTTGAACAATTGAGTTGTGTTGTATTGTTTTGTTTTATACTGTTCTTGTTTACTTTCTTTCCCGTCTCCAGCGTAACGGGGTATCTCCTTCTGTATAGTTTCTGGAGATACGAGGGCCTAGTTCCTAGTTCTTCCTTCCTTTGTGGGCTTTATTTTCATTATCTTCAGTTATCTCTTTGATTATTTCTGTTTTTATCTTTACTTGGGGATTGTGTTGCTTCTTCAGCATTCTTAGGGTTCTTTTCTCTTGAATGAATGAGTGTGTGAGCGGCTGCCCTGAACCAGTTAAGAAAAAAAAAAGTTATCAGTTGTTTCATTTTGAATGCTTAGTGTGTAAAAAAAAAATAAATAAATAAAAAACAAATAAATAAAATAACAACAACAATACATTGATTATATTCGTTATTACTCTCATGTCATTGCTGATCTATACTTGTTGCTGACAATTTGGTATTGATTATCGATTGTGTTTTTCTTTCTCCCCATATCCCTGAAATCCTGTTTCATTGTTTATCTCTATCTTTTGTTGGTTGGGTTGGATCATACTTAGAATTTTAAAGAGTGATTGTCGTTAATGTTTGTTTGAAAAAAAAATCCTCTTTGGAATTCATATATATATTTTAGTGGACAGGGGTTTCAAACCTTTTTTGCTTGTGATAGCAATTGTTTGTATTTGATCCACTAGTGTGTGTGTTGTGTGTGTGTGTGTGTGTGTGTGTGTGTGTGTGTGTGTGTGTGTGTGTGTCGGGTTTGACAGGACAATATTTCATATTTTCATTATGGCACAGAAGGCTAAGGAAGAATGTCCTGTTGTGTCCTCTATGGACGAGGACAAAGTGTTCGCTAAATATTTACAACGAGGTAGAGTATGTGGTCTGGAGGGAGAAGATCTGTTGACCTATGTGGATAAATGCATTGCTCAAGATATGGAAGGAGAGGAAAGAATAAAAATGAAAAGAATGCAGGAAGAAGAGATAACTAAAAGAGAGCAAATACAAATACAAGAGGAAACAAAAAGAATACAAAAGGAAACAAAAAGAATACAAAGGAGAGGAAACAAAAGAATGCAAGAGGAAACAAAAAGAATGCAAGAGAGAGGAAACAAAAAGAATACAAGAGGAAACAAAAAGAATACAAGAGGAAGAGGAAACAAAAAGAATGCAAGAGGAAACAAAAAGAATCAAGAGGAAGAGGAAACAAAAAGAATGCAAGAGGAAACAAAAAGAATGCAAGAGAGGAAACAAAAAGAATACAAGAGGAAACAAAAAGAAATGCAAGAGGAAACAAAAAAGAATGGAAGAGGAAACAAAAAGAATACAAAGAAGGAAACAAAAAGAATAGCAAGAGGAAACAAAAAGAATACAAGAGGAAGAGGAAACAAAAAGAATGCAAGAGGAAACAAAAAGAATGCAAGAGGAAACAAAAAGATGCAAGGAAACAAAAAGAATACAAGAGGAAGAGGAAACAAAAAGAATGCAAGAGGAAACAAAAAGAATGCAAAGAGGAAACAAAAAGAATGCAAGAGGAAACAAAAAGAATGCAAGAGGAAACAAAAAGAATGCAAAGGAAGAGGAAACAAAAAGAATGCAAGAGGAAGAGGAAACAAAAAGAATGCAAGAGGAAAACAAAAAGAATGCAAGGAGGAAACAAAAAGAAGGGAAAACAAAAGGCAAGAGGAAACAAAAAGAATGCAAGAGGAGAGGAAACAAAAAAGAATCAAAAGGAAGAGGAAACAAAAAGAATGCAAGAGGAAACAAAAAGAATGCAAGAGGAAGAGGAAACAAAAGAATGCAAGAGGAAACAAAAAGAATGCAAGAGGAGGAAACAAAAAGAATACAAAGGAAGGGAAACAAAAAGAATGCAAGAGGAAACAAAAAGAATCAAGGAAGAGGAAACAAAAAGAATGCAAGAGGAAACAAAAAGAATGCAAGAGGAAGAGGCAAAAAGAATGCAATGACAAGAGGAAACAAAAAGAATGCAAGAGGAAACAAAAAGAATGCAGAGAAGAGGAAACAAAAAGAATGCAAGAGGAAGAGGAAACAAAAAGAAAAAGAGGAAACAAAGAATGCAAGAGGAAACAAAAAGAATGCAAGAGGAAGAGGAAACAAAAAGAATGCAAGAGAGGAAACAAAAAGAATGCAAGAGGAAACAAAAAGAATGCAAGAGGAAGAGGAAACAAAAAGAATACAAAAGAGGAAACAAAAGAATGCAAGAGGAAACAAAA
>JAMYXO010003880.1:0-10000 GCA_033310375.1 Conus canariensis | reverse complement strand
AATTCAAGTAAATGGTTTGATTTAGAATGCAAACTTTGTAAAAGAAATACCAAAAGATTGTTGCAGATATTTCGTCGTTCTGTAAAATTTGAAAAGAAAAAGAAATTAATTATCGAAAAAAGAAATGAATATGTTATTGCCAGACGTGAGTATAAAAACTTATTAAAGCTGAAGAAGAAACAATTCAACAAAGCCTTATTAGACAAACTTGTACTGACTGTGAGAAATCAAAAGGAATTCTGGGACGTTGTTCATAATGCATCTTTCAAAAGGAAACAGCCCAGAAATAACATATCAATTGACTCTTGGTTTCAACATTTTAAAGCTTTGCTGGAAACGGATGCTGACAACATAGTAAATGAGGACTCAGTTGAAAACACGGAAGACTATATGAATCGTCCAATCTCTGAAGAAGAAATACTGCTTGCTTTAAGAAAATTAAAGAACCGCAAAGCAGCTGGTCCCGATGGCATTATTGGCGAGCTCTTTAAGTATTCGAATGAACAGGTTATTCATTTTTTCTTGTTATTATTTAATAAACTATTTGATGATGGTATATTCCCTGATAACTGGTCTGAATCTATTATTCAGCCAATTTTCAAGAAAGGTGACATCAATAACCCCAATAATTATAGGGGAATTTCTCTGAGTGATATTAGCAGTAAAGTATTTGGTATGGTGATAAATAACAGATTGCAAGAATGGGTGGAAGGAAACAATATCACAGGTGAATATCAAGCTGGATTCAAAAAAGGATATTCAACAGTCGACCACATGTTTTCTTTACTAGCTCTCATACAGAAGCAGTTCTGTTACAATAGAAAACTTTACGTTGCGTTTATAGATTTCGAAAAAGCTTTTGATACGATAAATCGAAATCTTCTCTGGCCAGTTCTCTTAAAGAATGGTATTAAATGTAAGTTATTTAAATGTATTAAAAGCATGTACAATAATGTTAAAGCGAGAGTTAGATGTGGTTCTACGTTTACTGATTACATTGCCTGCACATCAGGATTAAGACAAGGAGATGCCTGCAGCCCTGTTCTGTTCTCTCTTTTTATTAACGAATTGGCGATAGGAGTTATCAACAATGGAAGACATGGTGCTAGATTCTCACTTGACGTGTATGAGTTATTTATTCTATTGTTGGCTGATGATGTTGTTTTGATGGCGGAGACAGTTACAGGTTTGCAGACACAATTGAATAGCCTACAGCATGCCGCTCAATCTCTTCAGCTTAAAGTTAATATGACAAAAAGCAATATTATAGTCTTTCGGAAGGGTGGCTATTTGAGTGTGAGAGAAAAATGGTTATTTAATGGTGTTACAATGCCTGTAGTTAACGTGTACAAATACTTAGGAATACTTTTTTCAACGCGCTTTAGCTTTACTGCTGCATGTAAAGACCTTGCAAGCAGAGCAAAAAATGTTTTGATTTATATTTTGAAAAGGCTAAACATGTTAAACAACAACTCCTTTAATTTATTCATGAAATTATTTGATTCTCAGATACAGCCAATTGTGCAGTATGGTTCTGAAATATGGGGCTTAGAAAATGCTGTTGTCCATTGTGAATCAGTTCATTTATTTGCTTTGAAGAAATTTCTAGGAGTAGACAGACGAACACCGAATGACCTTGTTTATGGTGAAACAAATCGCTACCCAATATATATAAATTCTGCTGTTAAGTGCATTCGCTATTGGATTAAGTTGATTCAAATGGAGAATTACAGGATTCCACGTAAAGCATATGATATGTTGTATGACCTAGATGCAAGAGGTAAGAAAAACTGGGTAACAAACATTCGCTTGAGTTTGTTTAAATATGGATTTGGTTTTGTTTGGGCGAATCAAGGTGTTGGAAGTGTGCGTGGATTTATACGTTGTTTTCAACAAAGGCTTATCGACTGCCGATGGCAAACTTGGTCCGATCATATTCAAACTAGCGACAGGTTCAATTTGTACAGCACTTTTTGCAGCGACCACAGTTTAAAACCTTATTTACATCTAGATATTGATAAGCATCTGAAATATATTACAACCAGATTTAGGCTCGGGATTTCTGATTTAGCGATACACCGTTATCGATACAGAACGTTGATGTCTAACGACCTAATTTGTCCCCTGTGTAATGAAAGCGAAGAAAATGAGGTGCATTTTGTTCTATGTTGCCCAGCACTTGGACTTACACGTGAAACGTTAATTAAGCCTAAATATTATAGAAATCCTTCACTGTTTAAACTGAGTTTGTTAATGTCATCGACGGTTCTGGAAGACGTACATAATCTTGCATTATTTTTATACAAAGGATTTAAAATGAGAGATGCTCTGACTACATGAATATGTTCTATATCATTGTTTGCTTTCATTTTGAATTTGCTACATGATTTCATTCAGTTGTATATTCACATCCCCCTTCATGATGGGCTGAGGCCTATAATGAATAAAATATCTTGAGTCTTGAGTCTTGAGTCTCTGTTTGTCTGTCTGTCTGTCTGTCTCTCTCTCTCTCTCACACACACACACACACACACACACACACACACACACACACACACACACACAAACGCGCGTGCGCGCACACACAGAGAAACAGAGAGAGGGGGAGACAGACAGACAGACAGACAGACAGACAGACAGACAGACAGACAGACAGACAGAGAGAGAGAGAGAGAGAGAGAGAGAGAGAGACGTTGATTGATAAATTGTATTCCCAAGGTAACAGAGAAGCAAACACGTGCTTCTTTTTTATCTGGCGCTTCCCCGCTAAGGGATGAACTTAGCATGACTAGCAAAAGTTTTGACTAGCGAATAATGCTACATAAAAATGTGGATTTGTACTTTCTCCATCGATATTGATGCATAGATTCATTTAATGAAATGAAAAAAACAACGAAAAAAGAAACAAAAATAAATGAATTGATTACGAAGATGGAAAAACAGATCTGCACATAGTCGCAGAGCCGTCGTGAGTGAGCTCTCCCGCCGGAGGGCGCCACCACATCCATCCAACGACAGCCCCCATGAATACCGATGACCCCGACAGAATTAAACCAAGGCCACAGACGTGGAGAGGACATCGAAACTGAGGTCACCATGAGAGCAGGGTATGAAGGGCCACAGAATGTGAGACTTTTATGCTGATCGATGAGAATGAGGATGATGAAGATGATGCAACAGTTTTCCATCCGGTCTGAGACTGCATGACAGGGCTGTAGTCTACGCTTACTTTCATAATATATCTCGGCGTCAATCAGGCCGAGAGATACAGACACCTGTAGCGTTTGTCAGAAATTGGAGCAACACTCTCATAGACGCATCCATTCAGTGGATGAAACTCGACTGTGTGGTCTGTCTTCCCAACTGAGTCCGTAGCAAACTCACCTTTGGGAAGGAGCCGGTCAGGGCAGAAAAAATCCCACATGACTGATAGGATTCGAACCCACGACCTCCCATCCGGGAATCGGCAACGCCGACCACTTCGCCACGGCGGCTGGTGAAGCAATACACTTGCCCAAAACTTCAAAGCACTGTTCCTTTCGGCACCCATTCGCCCAGCACATACACAGTCTCAAAGCGCGAAGAACTGAGAACACGTGGCTAGTGAGACCTCCTCTGTGCATGATGTGCTAGAACACGTAGCTAGAGAGACCTCCTCTGTGCATGATGTGCTAGAAGAACACGTGGCTGGAGAGACTTCCTCTGTGCATGATGTGCTAGAAGAACACGTGGCTAGTGAGACCTCCTCTGTGCATGATGTGCTAGAAGAACACGTGGCTAGTGAGACCTCCTTTGTGCATGATGTGCTAGAAGAACACGTAGCTAGTGAGACCTCCTCTGTGCAAGATGTGCTAGAAGAACACGTGGCTAGTGAGACCTCCTCTGTGCATGATGTGCTAGAAGAACACGTGGCTAGTGAGACCTCCTCTGTGCATGATGTGCTAGAAGAACACGTGGCTAGTAGAGACCTCCTCTATGCATGATGTGCTAGAAAAGTGGGCTAAGAGAACCTCTCTATGTATGATGTGCTAGAAGAGAGGTGCCACTAGGAACCTTTAGTTTGACTGTTGGCCGATGCCTTTTTAGATGAAACATACACTGTAGAATCTCATCTCTCTGTCTCTTCTGTCTTCTGCTCTCCTCTCTCTCTCTCTCTCTCTATACCTCTCTCAGTCTCCCTCTCCGACTCTCTCTCTCTCTCCCTCTCTCTCCGTATTTGTGTGTCTCTATCTCTTTGACTCTCTCTCTCTCTCTCTCTCTCTCTCTCTCTCTCCTCTCTCTTCTGTATTTGTGTATCTCTGTCTCTCTGACTCTCTCGCTCTGTATTTGTGTATCTCTCTCTCTGTCTCTGTCTCTGTCTCTGTCTCTGCTCTCTCTCTCTCTCTCTCTCTCTCTCTCTCTCTCTCTCTCTCTGTATTTGTGTCTGACTCTCCCTCTGTCTCTCTATTTGTGTATCTCTATCTCTCTGACTCTCTCTCCTCTCTCTCTCTCTCTGTATTTGTGTATATCTCTCTCTCTCTTTCTCTCTCTCTCTCTGTATTTGTGTATCTCTGTCTCTCTCTATGTAATTGTGTATCTCTGTCTCTCTGTCTCTGTATTTGTGTATCTCTATCTCTCTGACTCTTTCTCTCTCTGTATTTGTGTATCTCTGTCTCTCTGTCTCTGTATTTGTGCATCTCTGTCTCTCTCTCTCTCTGTATTTGTGTATCTCTATCTCTCTGACTCTCTCTCTCTCTCTCTCTCTCTCTCTCTGTATTTGTGTATCTCTGTCTCTCTGACTCTCTCTCTCTCTGTATTGTGTATATCTCTCTGACTCTCTCCCTCTCTCTCTGTATTTGTGTATCTCTGTCTCTCTCTGTGTATTTGTGTATCTCTGTCTCTCTCTCTGTAATTGTGTATCTCTGTCTATCTGTCTTGTATTTGTGTATCTCTATCTCTCTGACTCTCCTCTCTCTCCTCTCTTTTCTCTCCTCTCTATCTGTGTGTATTTGTGTATCTCTGTCTCTCTCTCTCTCTGTATTTGTGCATCTCTCTCTCTCTCTCTCTCTCTCTCTCTCTCTGTATTTGTGTATCTCTATCTCTCTGACTATCTCTCTCTCTCTCTCTCTCTCTCTCTCTCTCTCTGTGTATTTGTGTATCTCTGTCTCTCTGACTCTCTCTCTCTCTCTGTATTTGTGTATCTCTCTCTCTCTCTCTCTCTCTCTCTCTGTATTTGTGTATCTCTGTCTCTCTGACTCTCTCTCTCTCTGTATTTGTGCATCTCTCTCTCTCTCTCTCTTCTCTCTCTCTTCTCTCTGTATTTGTGTATCTCTGTCTCTCTGACTCTCTCTCTCTCTCTCTCTCTCTCTCTCTCTCTCTGTATTTGTGTATATCTCTCTGATCTCTCTCTTGACCAAGATGGCGGACTGAGGAGATCGGTGAACTGTTAACCGCCTGTCAATATTATTGAATTTCACTGGCTATAATGTCACAACAGTTATAATTAGTGTACTGGAGAATGTATGATTGTTCACTTGACTCAAGGATGTAAGTACCGTCACCCATCGACCTTTAGCACATCATTGACGAAAAACACAATTGTAGAAAGTGAAATTTTCTGATACTTTGTTCATTTTAAAATTTTATGGCATATGTTACCCCGCTGTAACCAGGTTATTTCAGGATATACGAGCGTTACACTATAGTAACCCTACCGATGGTGATTATTCAGGGGGTGGGGTTATTTTAAGTCTCTTAAATCAAATTTCTTCTTAAGTATTTGTATCAAATTTGGTACCAAACTAAAGAATACTGAAAAGGCTATCTGCTCATGGACATTTCACAACCATACAAGGAATGCGGAACATGTTCTTTACGAACAAAATTTAAAATGCATATGAAAACACAGTACGATACAAAAAACAACTTGTCAATGGTAATGACATGTCTCTGAGTACAGATAAAAAAAACCTCTCACCCTATTCATTGCTGATGTCACAGCCATCTTGAAAGACAGCATCAGCCAAGCTGCCAAGCTGAGGTGGACTAGTTTGTGTACTCGAAGAGCACGGTTGTAGTGTTTGCCAGCAAACACTTGCTCCATTGACCCACTCGCACAGACAGCAGACTGAATGACTATTCCAGCAAGACCAGTTCCCCTCATCAGTTTGCCAACAGCGCCAAGGAAAGAGCAGATTGTATGGAAGCTTCCTAGTCTGACAAAGATGTCTTGGAAGAGATTGTTCTGCCACACCAAGTTGTATGCTTTCTTTGCTACTGCTAAGTCAAATGTAACTAATGAATACCTTGCCCCACTTGCTTTGCTGCTGCCTGTGACACTTTGAGGACATGCTGGACTGTGGAATGTTCTGTGATGGGGTGGTGGATGGGTGGCATGTAGTCAACAGTAGACTGCATCCTTTCTATCCCTTCTTCTCCTGTGAGAGACACCCATCCTCCCCATCCAGGCACCAGTTGATTTCCATCTTTGGCCTCAAATCTGGAGAAAACCCACCAAAAGTCAACAACTTTAGCTTTGTAGACTGCCTCTGGGTTTGAGAAATGAGTGTCGACAACATTCAAGTTGGGTTCTGCCTTTTCTTTTGCAAAGCAGGGTGGTACGTGTTTCTTGGTTCAGACTGCATGGAGCATTGGTGGTTTTGAGGAGCAGGAGATAGTTCTGTTTGAGAAGGAACTGTGTCATGCACTGTGTCTCCTGTCACCTCTTGAATAACTAGGCCATGAGTGGAGTGGGTGGTGTCGGCTCCTGAAAGGGTTTCTTCGTTCAGGTCAAAGTTATCCCAGCAGAAATGAATCACTTTGTTCTGTTCCAAACTCACCGTTGAAGGCAGAAGACTAGCACACTGATGTACAGAGTTGGCCATAGCAGTCTCAAGTCCTACAATTGTTTTGTATCCAGCAACGTGCTCAAAATGATTCAAGAGACTTCGAACTTCAGAGCTACCAGTAACATGTCTGATAGACATTCCAAGTAGAAGATGTTTGGGCATTTTCCACTTTCCCCCTGTCAAAGAGTATGTCCTGGCCGATGGAGGATGCTAATCTGGTGGTTTTGTTTTGCTCCACAGTACTACTTTTTCCAGACAGCAGGTTTTGGAGAAAATCTGTGAGAATAGCTGGAGGATGGACAGCATCAGACTGAAGGTACTCTGTAGATGGAGGCCATGGCATGTCAGGTGCAGCTCTAAAAGCATCCAAGATGTGTCGACGAAGGACATATGCAGACTCCTCAAGTCGCCTTTCTTCTGAAGCTGCTGACACAAACGCTGTCTCAACTGCCTGACCTCGGGCAAGTTCGTCACAATAAACAAGTTCACTGCGATGGTTTGGAGCCCGAAATTTTATTCTGAAGCCAAAATATTTCATTATCTTTTCTGTCAGTTTGTAAGTCTTGTATCCTGGGTTGTAGAAGTCAGGGGAATGTTGTTGCATGTATCCACAGTACTTCTCTCTCAGCATGGTCATTCTCTCCACCTGCGCACCTCTGATCAAGGCATTTTCAACGTACTCACATATGTACTCAAATGCCCTCTCATGTGCCTGTAGCTGCTCAACAGATGTCTGGCCTGTGGATGTTTCAGCATGCCTGCCTTCAGATCTCACATAGTCTTTCCTGCAACCCTCATGATAGTGAGCTTCACGTGCTACCAGATCTACATCTTGATAATGAGTGAAAATGTCATCATGAGTAATTTTTGCAGCATCCTTTATAGACTGTTCTGCCGTCTTGGTGACTCATTTTACAAGTTTGTCAAAACATGCAACTCCTTTTGAAACTTTCTTCCTGAATTTTTTGTTGCCAAAGATACATCTGTCGTTTGGAAGCAGTGGGCCTGATGTAGCAACAGCAGTCCTCTTTGGTTTAGATGGTCCTACAACTTCTTCACTCTCTGTCTCATGTTTCCTTTTCCTGGCAAATTTCACATTGGTAAACTGTGCATAACAGCTTCTGTGATAACCATGGCGAGTAAAGTCCATACTTTCTGGAATGCAATCACAAATCTGATCTAGTCTATGACATGCTACATTTGAAGCACGTCTCAAATGGAGAGACTTCTGGATAGGGTTTTTTTTTTTTTTTTTTTTTTTTTTTTTTTTTAGTTAGTGGGGTTATAGTCTTCTTTTTTTCTGTTGTTTTTTTAAATGAATTACACATGTTCTCCCATCTCTTGAACATTTTCCTTTGCATTTGGGTGTGCTTTTAAAGGTCACTGGTTGTTCATCTGCCGTGGTGCAAATCTGAATTCACACAGGAGAAGATGACGCATTTTTAATTACAGTGTAGTTAGAGGCTGCACACCTGCCCATTCCCAATGATCGAAACAAGACGGTTAAAAACAAATGGATACTATAATGCGGCAAAGCGGTTTGCCCTATTCATACACTTTGTCAAAGTTAGTGGTGAAGTACGCAGAACTAAAACTAGCAACGAACTTAAGCAGCGGTTTTTCCAAAGCACGGACACGCATGTCAGAGGTTCTCCAGCAACCCAATCAGAAAAGTGCATCTTGCGCTGTGACAGTGAGTACCATCTGCTATACTAATCTAGGCTACACATGCTTAGCACAGGAGTCTGGCCGAAATAATGAGACACGCGCAGTAGACGGGATGGGCAGAGGTGTGTAGAAGATGTGTGCATGAACGCTTTACACTGACACACACACAGACACAGACACAGACACACACACACACACACACACACACACACACACACACACACACACTCACACACAGAGGTGGGGATGGGGGTGAGGTGGGTTTACTAAGGACATGCATACGTCATGCTGCAGACAGAGATCACAGTAAAGCACGCAATGGCATGCACACATGACTGCTTTGTATGTTAGATTTCTTTACAAAGACAACATTTTGCGACAAGAAGAAGAAAATACACAAGCGCCTTCGTAAGATAGGTGTGACTTGAGAGACAAAGAAACTCATGGCATTATTATTTTTATTATTAGACCAGTTGCTCCAAATCACTGGTTCATGTTATTGAATCTCTCACCACTAGAGAAACATTGCCTCAACGCGCTGTCGTAAACGCATTAATTTTAGTGCCACACCGATGTGACGTTATAAACGAATGTTACAGTACTTACTTTTCGTAGAAAATCTATGATCACAATAACGAAATCTTGATCTAGGCCTAAGTGAACATACGCTGTTTTGTGATACACACTGAACTGTGGAGACAAAACTAGCAAGAAACGCGTGGATAGGTGTCGGCTGCTCCACTTGCACGGGGGAACAGAACAGCGCACAGCTGTGGTTGAGTGGTACGACAGATTTCAGCTGCATGCGATTCGGATGCCCATGCACAAACATCATCACTGTATCTCTTTTTGTAAAATACCAGCAGAATAGTGTGCAGATATATCGAGGAAATTTGGTTTACAGGGTCGAACTTTAATTAAGGACCACTTATACACAGTCTCACAAAACATAGAAAGAAAAACCGACAAACGACAGAAACTTTATAAATGTTTAATTTCATTATCAGTGAACAACATTTTGTCACTTTCATCAAAAAAAATCATTATTTCTGATTAGACAGGGGAACCTGAATGAGACTACCCCCCAAAAATGACATTCACAAAAAGAGTGTTTCTTTACAGTCTGATCAAAGCTGAGTGTGCCCCCCTCGTGCTGCCACACAATCCACACAGCACTGCCTCATGGTGTTGACTGTTCTTGTAATGAGTGCCTGGGGGAGGTTTGCCCACTCCTGCTGCAGGTAGTGCAGCAGCTCCTGTCGATTTGCCGGAACAGGGTGATTTTCTTGAACTCTCCTCCCAAGCTCGCCCCAGATGTTCTCAATAGGGTTCATGTCCGGGCTGTTTGCCGGCCATGGCATCCTGGTGATGCCAGCTTGCACCACAAAAGTGTTCACGGCTCGACAACGATGTGGGGTGGCATTATCGTCCATGAACACAGCCTGAGCCCCAATCTGCTGGAGTGCTGGGACAACCAAAGGCCGTAAAATCTCCTGCAGGTAGCG
>JAMYXO010003879.1:12500-18849 GCA_033310375.1 Conus canariensis | reverse complement strand
TGTCCACATTTACTTCTGATTTGTGATCGGGACTCCTCATCACGATGAACTTTCTTGTAATGTTACCTGTCACATTTACTTCTGATTTGTGATCGGGACTCCTCATCACGATGAACTTTCTTGTAATGTTACCTGTCACATTTACTTCTGATTTGTGATCGGGACTCCTCATCACGATGAACTTTCTTGTAATGTTACCTGTCACATTTACTTCTGATTTGTGATCGGGACTCCTCATCACGATGAACTTTCTTGTAATGTTACCTGTCACATTTACTTCTGATTTGTGATCGGGACTCCTCATCACGATGAACTTTCTTGTAATGTTACCTGTCACATTTACTTCTGATTTGTGATCGGGACTCCTCATCACGATGAACTTTCTTGTAATGTTACCTGTCACATTTACTTCTGATTTGTGATCGGGACTCCTCATCACGATGAACTTTCTTGTAATGTTACCTGTCACATTTACTTCTGATTTGTGATCGGGACTCCTCATCACGATGAACTTTCTTGTAATGTTACCTGTCACATTTACTTCTGATTTGTGATCGGGACTCCTCATCACGATGAACTTTCTTGTAATGTTACCTGTCACATTTACTTCTGATTTGTGATCGGGACTCCTCATCACGATGAACTTTCTTGTAATGTTACCTGTCACATTTACTTCTGATTTGTGATCGGGACTCCTCATCACGATGAACTTTCTTGTAATGTTACCTGTCACATTTACTTCTGATTTGTGATCGGGACTCCTCATCACGATGAACTTTCTTGTAATGTTACCTGTCACATTTACTTCTGATTTGTGATCGGGACTCCTCATCACGATGAACTTTCTTGTAATGTTACCTGTCACATTTACTTCTGATTTGTGATCGGGACTCCTCATCACGATGAACTTTCTTGTAATGTTACCTGTCACATTTACTTCTGATTTGTGATCGGGACTCCTCATCACGATGAACTTTCTTGTAATGTTACCTGTCACATTTACTTCTGATTTGTGATCGGGACTCCTCATCACGATGAACTTTCTTGTAATGTTACCTGTCACATTTACTTCTGATTTGTGATCGGGACTCCTCATCACGATGAACTTTCTTGTAATGTTACCTGTCACATTTACTTCTGATTTGTGATCGGGACTCCTCATCACGATGAACTTTCTTGTAATGTTACCTGTCACATTTACTTCTGATTTGTGATCGGGACTCCTCATCACGATGAACTTTCTTGTAATGTTACCTGTCACATTTACTTCTGATTTGTGATCGGGACTCCTCATCACGATGAACTTTCTTGTAATGTTACCTGTCACATTTACTTCTGATTTGTGATCGGGACTCCTCATCACGATGAACTTTCTTGTAATGTTACCTGTCACATTTACTTCTGATTTGTGATCGGGACTCCTCATCACGATGAACTTTCTTGTAATGTTACCTGTCACATTTACTTCTGATTTGTGATCGGGACTCCTCATCACGATGAACTTTCTTGTAATGTTACCTGTCACATTTACTTCTGATTTGTGATCGGGACTCCTCATCACGATGAACTTTCTTGTAATGTTACCTGTCACATTTACTTCTGATTTGTGATCGGGACTCCTCATCACGATGAACTTTCTTGTAATGTTACCTGTCACATTTACTTCTGATTTGTGATCGGGACTCCTCATCACGATGAACTTTCTTGTAATGTTACCTGTCACATTTACTTCTGATTTGTGATCGGGACTCCTCATCACGATGAACTTTCTTGTAATGTTACCTGTCACATTTACTTCTGATTTGTGATCGGGACTCCTCATCACGATGAACTTTCTTGTAATGTTACCTGTCACATTTACTTCTGATTTGTGATCGGGACTCCTCATCACGATGAACTTTCTTGTAATGTTACCTGTCACATTTCCTTCTGATTTGTGATCGGGACTCCTCATCACGATGAACTTTCTTGTAATGTTACCTGTCACATTTCCTTCTGATTTGTGATCGGGACTCCTCATCACGATGAACTTTCTTGTAATGTTACCTGTCACATTTCCTTCTGATTTGTGATCGGGACTCCTCATCACGATGAACTTTCTTGTAATGTTACCTGTCACATTTCCTTCTGATTTGTGATCGGGACTCCTCATCACGATGAACTTTCTTGTAATGTTACCTGTCACATTTCCTTCTGATTTGTGATCGGGACTCCTCATCACGATGAACTTTCTTGTAATGTTACCTGTCACATTTCCTTCTGATTTGTGATCGGGACTCCTCATCACGATGAACTTTCTTGTAATGTTACCTGTCACATTTCCTTCTGATTTGTGATCGGGACTCCTCATCACGATGAACTTTCTTGTAATGTTACCTGTCACATTTCCTTCTGATCTGTGATCGGGACTCCTCATCACGATGAACTTTCTTGTAACGTTACCTGTCACATTTCCTTCTGATCTGTGATCGGGACTCCTCATCACGATGAACTTTCTTGTAACGTTACCTGTCATATTTACTTCTGATTTGTGATCGGGACTCCTCATCACGATGAACTTTCTTGTAACGTTACCTGTCATATTTACTTCTGATTTGTGATCGGGACTCCTCATCACGATGAACTTTCTTGTAACGTTACCTGTCACATTTACTTCTGATTTGTGATCGGGACTCCTCATCACGATGAACTTTCTTGTAATGTTACCTGTCATATTTACTTCTGATTTGTCTTTATGCACAGTCCCTATCCCCCTCCGTCTCCCCTTGTCAAAGGCTTTGAAAAGCTTACACAATGAATCATTCATTCATTCATTCATTCCCCTCCGTCTCCCCTTGTCAAAGGCTTTGAAAAGCTTACACAATGAATCATTCATTCATTCATTCATTCCCCTCCGTCTCCCCTTGTCAAAGGCTTTGAAAAGCTTACACAATGAATCATTCATTCATTCATTCATTCCCCTCCGTCTCCCCTTGTCAAAGGCTTTGAAAAGCTTACACAATGAATCATTCATTCATTCATTCATTCATTCATTTATTCATTCATTCATTCATTCATTTATTCATTCATTCATTCATTCATTCATTCATTCTCTCTCTCTCTCTCTCTCTCTCTCTCTCTTCTCTCTCTCTCTCTCTCTCTCTCTCTCTCGTTCATGCATTGGTATTTCTGTTTCATCTCCTTCAGATTTCCTTTGAGTCCTATTAATCAGACTATCCCGCAACATCTGGACAGACCCAGATTTCCACAACATTCCTCACATTCTTTTCCATCTGTTGTCATAGGTACAGGCTTCCAATCCCGCTGAAAACTATGTATACAAGCGTATAGGCATTTACTCTTTCTGGAACAATTTGTAGCAGATCCTAAAACAGAACTGCAGAATTGTGCGATAGACTAACATTGAAGTAGTTTCGCTCGATATGGGAGATAAGATTAAAATAAATGATGTACTAGACCTTATCACTGAAACTGGAAAATTCTACTTATTTAAATCAAAAGTAAATTAAACAAAACCTAACGTATAAGCATTGTAGCAACAAATACGCATAATGTATAGAACGACACAATCGGATTTCAAGCAAAAGCATTATCTAAGAACTTCCACAAAATAAGCATCGTCATTGTTGTTCATGTGACTATTGTTATTGTTATCGCTGATGTTGTTGTATATGGCAATAAACGTTGAGAATTAACGTAAACTTTATCAGGGATCAAAGACATTTATTTGGCTGCCACTGAACGAGCTCATAATTTTTTGTTTATCTTTGTCTGTAATTGTTTTCTTTATTTGTTTCTGCCTTTGTCTTCATGTCTGAGGTGTGCTGGAGGGGAGTCCAAATAATGGATAGGTCAAAGGTGTGTTGGAGGTTTATCACCATCATCGTCATTATCATTATTTCTATTATAATTTCTATTATTATTGTTGTTGTTGTTGTTGTTATTGTTATCATCATCATTATTGTTGTTGTTGTCGTTGTCGTCGTCGTCGTCGTGAGCATCAGCATCAGCATCATCATCATTATTGTTGTTGTTGATGATGATGATGATGATGATGTTTCCTCTTCTGTTTAATGTTTTAGTTTGAATACATTTCCTTGGTTTTTTACTCATGTTTTTCTTTTCTTCTTCATCTTTGTGTGTTTTGTTTGAATATATGCGTATCTATTCTCATATTGGATTTTCTCCATTTTTAGTAGTCAGAATGTTTCGCACTTGTACTTACATAGTACTGAGATCTGAATGTGATGCCGTGGTACCAGTGACAGTTTAACCTGTTGTGAAAAAGATGTTGCGTCAAATATGATTGTGTTGGACCTTGTTGACCAGGCTGACAGGGAGGGCGACAGAGTGGTGGAATGTGCAGGGAAGGAACGTGGGGCGACCGGTTACCTGTAACTGGTGAATAATCCCTATCTGCCGCTTAAGATCATCAGGTGATCAAGATTTTTCACATCCAATGCCCCCCCCCCCCCTCCCCTCCTCCTCCAACTCTCTCTCTCTCTCTCTCTCTCTCTCTCTCTCTCTCTCTCTCTCTCTCTCTCTCTCTCTCGTTTTGTTTTGTTTTGTTTTGTAATGCTTTGTTTGGTTGTTGGGTTTAACATTGCTATGTTCTGTGAGGCAAAGTACAAGACTAGACACTGTTTGAACTGAATCTAAAAACACGACTAGAAGCACTAAACGTCCAGGGCTTGCACGTTGCCTCGGGTATGTAGAAGGTCACACTGGTGAAGGGGAAGCAAATCCGGCCCACTGTTGATCAAGCAGCTTAACACACGAGTTATGCCTCATTCATATCTTGTGAAGGCGGAGTGACGTAGGCTGCAGTGCAATGTGGCGCACTGTAGTGTAGCGTAGTGTAGTACAATGTAGTGTAGTGTAGTGTAGAGCCGTGAAGTATGGTGTAGTGTAGTGTGGTTTAGTGTAGTGTAGTGTAGTGTCGTGTTGTGTCGTGTCGTGTCGTGTCGTGTAGTGCAGTATAGTGTAGTGTAGTGTCGTGTCGTGTAGTGTAGTGCAGTGTAGTGTAGTGCAGTGTAGTGTAGTGTAGTGTACTGTACTGTACTGTACTGTAGTGTACTGTAGTTTAGTGTAGTGTTGTCCAGTGTAGTGTAGTGTAGTGTAGTGTTGTCCAGTGTAGTGTAGTGTAGTGTAGTGTAGTGTAGTGTAGTGTAGTGTTGTCCAGTGTAGTGTAGTGCAGTGCAGTGCAGTGCAGTGCAGTGCAGTGCAGTGCAGTGTAGTGTAGTGTAGTGTAGTGTAGTGTAGTGCATTGTAGTGTAGTGTAGTGTAGTATAGTGTAGTGTTGTCCATTGCAGTGTAGTGTAGTGTAGTGTAGTGTAGTGTAGTTCAGTGCAATGTAGTGTAGTGGCAGCGTAGTGTAGTGCAGCGTAGTATAGGGTAGTGTAGTGCAGTGCAGTGCAGTGCAGTGCAGTGCAGTGTAGTGTAGTGTAGTGCAGTGTAGTGTAGTGTACTGTTGTCCAGTGAAGTGTAGTGTAGTGTAGTGTTGTCCAGTGTAGTGTAGTGTAGTGTAGTGTAGTGTAGTGTAGTGTAGTCCAGTGTAGTGTAGTATAGTATAGTGTTGTCCAGTGTAGTGTAGTGCAGTGCAGTGCAGTGCAGTGCAGTGCAGTGCAGTGCAGTGCAGTGCAGTGTAGTGTAGTGTAGTGTAGTGTAGTGTAGTGCATTGTAGTGTAGTGTAGTGTAGTATAGTGTAGTGTTGTCCATTGCAGTGTAGTGTAGTGTAGTGTAGTGTAGTGTAGTTCAGTGCAATGTAGTGTAGTGCAGCGTAGTGTAGTGCAGCGTAGTATAGGGTAGTGTAGTGCAGTGCAGTGCAGTGCAGTGCAGTGCAGTGCAGTGTAGTGTAGTGTAGTGCAGTGTAGTGTAGTGTACTGTTGTCCAGTGAAGTGTAGTGTAGTGTAGTGCAGTGTAGTGCAGTGAAGTGCAGTGTAGTGTAGTGTAATGCAGTGTAATGTAGTGTTGTGCAGTGCAGTGCAGTGTAGTTCAGTGTAGTGTAGTGCAGTGTAGTGTAGTATAGTGTAGTGTAGTGTTGTCTAGTGCTGTGCAGTGTAGTGTAGTGCAGTGCAATGCAGTGCAGTGCAGTGCAGTGCAGTGCAGTGTAGTGTAGTGTAGTGTAGTGTAATGTAGTGTAGTGTAGTGTTGTCCATTGTAGTGTAGTGTAGTGTAGTGTAGTGTAGTGTAGTGTAGTGTAGTTCAGTGCAATGTAGTGTAGTGCAGCGTAGTGTAGTGCAGCGTAGTGTAGTGTAGTGTAGTGCAGTGCAGTGCAGTGCAGTGTAGTGTAGTGCAGTGTAGTGTAGTGTACTGTTGTCCAGTGAAGTGTAGTGCAGTGTAGTGCAGT
>JAMYXO010003879.1:0-7500 GCA_033310375.1 Conus canariensis | reverse complement strand
TATTATGGGTATTTTTCTCCCAAATTCCAGTAGAATGTATTGTGTGAAGAGTGACTGCTAGTGACAAACAAGAACGATGAATATGTAGGAAGTAAGCTAGATATGATAGCTATCAGTTCCCCAGGTATCGGTGAAGCCCCCGTGTCCGACCTGAAACTGACTGCCATCCGGGTGTGGGGGTGCAGCCCGTGCCCAGCCGCCGTCTCTGCCCCGTGTGGGTGTGGAGAGGCTGACCGAGTGGTCAGTAGACGACGTGTGTTCTTCTGTTGTGTGGGAGTCCCTGGAGGGACTCCACTGTGTGACTTGGGCCGGACGTGGTCAAGTGTATAAACTGTCTGCGGTGACACTGCTGTGGGTGCCAGCTTCGCCTGCGCAAAAAAAAAAAATGTTTGATGTGTTAGTATAATACTAAGTGTTATTGCGCGCCCTCCATGATAGTGGCGAGAGCTTATTGATGGTCTGCGTTTGTTTATTATTGTCACGGTCGCTAAGCCGGACGGCCCTACCACCCTTACCCACGCCTATCACACACTAGGTCAGACAACACAGCACACTAACACAGTTTTACAATCACGCACGCTTCTTTATTTCACACACACTCCATGGCGCCACCACTCACGCACATCCACGACTGCACACAAGTATCCCAATTCCCGCTGACTCACCCTACTCTACTATAATGACCTGGAAGACCCTAACCTAACCTGAAACACCAGTTGCGGTATATTACTGTGACCTGGGGACACAGCGATAGCCCGCACACGTGGTGACTAACTACTAGGACAAGGATTTACCAAAGGGACTCTAATCTCTTAGCTACTGCTACCACCCACACCTCTCCCCAGGACTCACCCTTCTCTTTTAACCCGGGACCACTACTGCACTGATCGCTGCGTCCCTAAGGGAGGCAACGACCAGTACCCTACACTGTGCTGGCCACTACGTCCTAAAAGGAGGCAGTAGCTAACACCCCTAACCCTACTGCCTAACGCTACACCCCTTCTACCACAAACACGGGACCACCCCTCCCGGCCCGGAAAGCTCCAGTCCTCGGCGCTGTACGTGGCCCCTCACAGGCTGACAACTCCCCGGAAGACTCTGCACCCCGGCGCTGTACGTGGCTCCTCCGCGGGCCGACACCCTCCCCGAAGACTCTGCACCCCGGCGCTGACCGTGGCCTCCCGCAGTCTGACTCCTCCCCGCGATGGGCACGACACCCAACGCCACACACACCAGACGCCCTCTCGACGGGTCCGGGGCTCGTAGGACGCCTCCTCCTCTGAAGGCCCCGCCAGACACCAAGGGTGAAAAAGGCCTGGTGCAGCGCCCTCTCACAGGACGCCTGAACAGGGACGAGGAACCAGTGCCGGAGAACTCCCGGAAGAGCACCGGTAGCTGGAGGAGAGCTGCCCCACAGAAGGCAGACGGCCTGGGTGGTCTCCCTCTCCCGGGAAAACAACAGGTACCGGAAAGCGCCGCTCACCTGCCGGCACGCGGCAGTAGACTGCGGTGATCTGGCCCCAGCCTCAGGACGGAACAGGATACCTGCTGACACAACTGGAGGCCACTACTGTAGTGTTACTACTACCCGAGTCCTCAAGGCACATAGGCTACTTGGTAAAGCTTTAACTCTCCATCTCCCTTGCCTACTTCCCACTCGGGCATGAGAGTGACCCCTTGAATTTCGAATACATCCCCCAACCCATTACTCACTTTGGGGTTATCAGACCCATTTCCTGCCAACCCTTACAACAGCAGTAAAACAATATTCTCTCTGAGCCAATCCACGCTATTACATATGAAATTATGAATCACCCCAATTCTCGGAAAAGAAAAGAAAACTAAGCGATCCCAATGCGGACTTCATGGGCCCCTTAGGAAATGCTACGTAATCTAGGAAATGGGCAGTTTCACAAGGAAATGTCTTCACATAATGATCAGTAGCAATACACATCTCTCAAAAAAAAAAACTTATCAATTTCATCGGTTTACAGTTCCAGCATGTTCACACAAGAGAATAGGCTCGCAGCCACAATCCTTCACATTATTACCCTTCTTTGCACTGTCAATTATAATCATATATCAAAACCAACATGATTTGTTCGCCAAAATTCCCATCCAGCACCTCACTCTCAGGTCATCTCTTGTCAGATAACTCAGTGGTTAATCCTTGTTATGCCAACACAACCACACTTCAAACAATATTACATGCTGCACATCATCCGTTTTTATCCTATCAACTGCTAAGCTACTCGCCTTAAACTTTACCTTTCCCTTCTTTCTGCTTACTAAAATTCATAACTGGGTTGCCTCCCCACAACCTAAGATATCTTTCTCCAACCCCGTTCTGTCACAAATACATACATCCCTGCACGTGTGACGACCGTCACTTTCTTACAAAACTTCTAACCATATGGACTCACTGTCCTGTACCAAATGCGTACGCCACAGATACAGTCTGCACGCGCACGACACCCGCGTCGAGAACCCTAACTCGTAACGAAAGTGACAAGACACCAATATAAGTTGAATAGTCACGACCGTACTCCAGTATAAACCACTCGACCACAAATTGGCCTTGGCCTTACTACACAGTTAACCGATTCCAATGCTGTGCAGGTCAACTCCGGAATCGTTATCAATTTCAACGAACTCCTACTATTTACAATTGAGATTGAGCACAATCATCAAACCCCTCTATGATTCACGCAGACACATCTGCACCTGACTCATATTATGATCCTCAACCAAAAAGCAACCTCGTATTACCTTCTCATTGAACCCACGGAAATTAACAGACTAACCACAAACAATATCTACATCACCGCCCATCAACGGTTATTATATCGAACCCACATTGTCTAGCCAAACTGTCACATGACAATCGAACTCAGGAACCACTATGTACACTACTTACAGAAATATACAGGAAAGAGGTGACAACTCAAACCGGCTGACAACAAATCTCAATCACGGAACCAAGACAACATCATACCAGACAACCAGTATACGCAACGAACACCATACAACTAATCCCAACATGAGACAGCTACAGTACAACTCGCCATAATACAAGACAACACGACGAATTACAACACAACGAACCTAACAGATCACCAACCTGGACATACAGACGATCAACCACACCAGTTCTGCAACTGGCTGACAGTGGCTGCAACAAGGACGACACCGACTCAGCACAGGCCAAGGGCACCCAAACCCGACGAGGACCTGGCACTAACTATGACCCGAAGTCACTCTTCAAAACTACCGGCGCTGCCGCCGCACCTACAAGGAGTACGTCCACTCCGACGAACACCAGGGACCGAAGTGAAGCTACCCCAACGCATTCCGCCCTGGTCGGAATCAAGCGAACTCTACTCACCACACAAAACAACGATTGGTCAGAGCAGTGTATCCCTCCGCAGAGCTGACACGCCTGACCAACGGACTAGTTATTGCTCGTGCAACAACACGACAATTTACCACAACAACTCACAGACTCGACAACACAACAACAACCGATATCCTGCCCCGCCTTCTCTGGTGTAGAACCAAAGTAACAAAAGGGTAACAATCGGGAACGAAACCAACTTCCTCCTACCACTCCCTCAATAAATGAAGACTGGAAGGCAAAAATACTGTATGTCCTACTTCACCTGCCCCCCTACCTAGCCTAACCTTACTACCTAGCCCCGAGGAACTTAGCTTAAACCCAGCTAACTAAACCCCAGTCTTACTCCGCGCGCGCGTGACACACACACACACACACACACACACACACACACACACACACACACACACACACATACATGCACGCATACATGCACGCTCTATATCTTGAATCCTCACCACTCTAACCACATGGACATACTAGTTTAGTACCGCCGATCGGTGACACACCCCCCTGCCTAAGTTTTAACTACAGGTTAAAACAAACAACTTCTCACTCGATCGGCGTTTTAGCCACACCCAACCTATGACAATCCAATTCTCCATCACTCATTCTGTCCTACTGTTACTTTTGATGCACTCCAAAACTTCCATCCCAACAGCATCAACTTTTAAATACATCAACAATCACAGGTTACATTAATCAACCTGGTCTAACGCTGCTTCACACGACCTTAACGCAGGCACTTACAGGCAACCGTTACACTACACACCACTTATGAATTTTATAACTGAGGCTGCTCTGATTACGCACAACTGCTGTGTAACACGTGCTACAAATACCACACCCTCAGTAACACTTTGCTATGCCATTCTCTACCCATGACACATGCATAGCTTCAATAATGTCAACTTCTCATGACTCAGGTAAATGGAACTTAAGGTTCTCTCTCTCTCTCTCTCTCTCTCTCTCTCTCTCTCTCTCTCTCTCTCTCTCTCTCTCTCTCTCCGGCAAGCGACTCAAGAAGTCTGCCGCCACATTGTCCTTTCCAGACACTGCCTGCACCGTAAACTGAAATGGCTGCAGCTGCAGTGCCTACCTTGTGATCCTCCCACTAGCACTCTAGACCCCACAGCTACCTTCCTGGGTTTCGTCCTCAAATGAAAATGTCGCTTGTACGTGCAAGCTGCTGTTGCCAAGTTCTTTGCCAACTCACACGTCTTAGCTATTTTGTTCCTTAGGTTGACGACGTACTCTGTAGCTGTGCAGAGCTCTTGCCTCTCGGGTTGCAACCACCGATCTCTCAGTATCTGCATGGGCCTGCGCATCAGTGGCATCCTTACAAGGGGAACTCTTGAGACTCTTCCCTTATCCACTGTACGCTGACACTGGACGCATGACTGGCAGTACCGACGAATGTCAGCATGCATGCCTGGCCAATAGAAATGGCGACCAACTCGCTCCTTGGTTCGGGTGGTACCTAAGTGACCAGACATGGGTACCTCGTGGCCTAGCTTCATCACCGTGGTCCGTAGTTCAGCTGGGACGCAGATCTGACTCGCTACGTCCTTGGGACCCTCAAACCGCCTGACCAGTACACCAGACTTCCGAGCGTACTCGACTCGTCCAAACTTGGTGTGGAAGTGCGTCCCTGCTTCACACGCACTCCGAGCCTTCCTCAAGGTTTCATCCTGGTCCTGCATCTGAATTAACTGCTGGGTAGAGGTGTTCAGAATACATTCCTCGACGGGCAGTGGTACAGGTTCTTGCTGCTCCCTGGCTCTCTGCGCGCGTGTCTGCACTGCCCCTACCAGCGCCGGGTCTGCGTATACAGGCACACGTGTCCAACCGGGATCTCCTACTCTCTTTGCGAAATTTCCGATCAGGACTTCCTGCACAGGGCTATTCATGACCAAAACCTCCAACTTCCCTGCGATGAATGGTGACTTCAACTCTATTACCGCCACAGGTAACACGGACCTACATCTGGACTCAGCCAACACTACTGGGACTGTCTCTCCTGTGTACGCATCTGCCGGTACTAACCACTTAGCCACTACGGTGTGTCCGGCACCAGTGTCCCGTAATCCATTGGCCGGAGACCCGTTAACTTCTACGATGCACGCAGGCTCGTACCGCTGCTCAGCGCATGGGCGACACAACGTAGGGACTACTCGAGCTTGGGGCTGGTCACAACAATGAACCGCTCCAACAGAATGGGGCTCAGGGCATTTCCTAGCGATGTGGCCTGGCTTCTTGCAGTTGAAACAAACTATGGTCGATCTAGACCCTTCTGATCTCCTGTTCAGCTGCTGTAGTGCACCATCACTTTGTTGGGACCTCCCTGCGGGCTGGCTCCCTGCTGTTTCACGTGTATTACCCAGGTTGGGCTGGTTAACTGTTCGGTCTTGTCTCGCCTTCCTCCCCAGTCTTTTGGCCTCTGCCAAAACAGTAGCTTCTGTTGCAAGTTGTTCCACAGTTTTCGGGCATGTTTTCCGCACCTCAATTGTGAACTCTGGAGACAATAGCTGATAAAACTGTTCTTGGAACAGCAGATCCTTTACGTCCTCTGCCACACTCTCATCCTTGCCCGCTGCTGCACACCAGAGGGAAAACCACCGCTTCATCCTTCCCAGCATCTGGCCGAAAGTCTCAGCAGCGTCCTTCTTGATGCTCCTGAACCTTTCTCGGTAGGCCTCAGCATCTAGCCTAAAGTGGCTTAACAGGGCGCCCTTTATCTGATCATAGTCGCCTAACTCATCCGCACTTAACCGCATCACCGCTTCTCTAGCCTTTCCTCTCAGCAGAGACATCAGACGCGTGGGCCATGAGGTCTCGCTCCACTTGCACATCTGGGCTACACGCTCAAATTGGGCGATGAAAGCGTCCACGTCGTCGTTCTCTCCCAACGGCTCAAGGTGGACATGCTTCGTTTCCTCCACCTCAATCAAACGTTTCCTATGCGCTGCTTCATCTAAGGCCTGCCTCTCCTGTATCAGTATCTCTCGCTCCCTTGCCTCTAACTTGGCTTGCCGTGTCTGAGCTTCTATTTCCCTTATCGCCGTTTCTTCCTCCATCTTCTTCCTCTGCAGTTCCAATTCCATCTGTCTCGCTGCTTTCTCATCTTCGATCTTCTTCTGCTTCATCTCTAGTTCCCTCTGCCTATCAGCTTTTTCCTCTTCTATCTTCCTCTGCTGCATATCTAGCTCCCTCTGCTTCATCTCTAGCTCCCTCTCATCCTTCATCTTCTGCCTCACTTTCTCCTCCATCCGGAACTCCAATTCTACTTCTCCTCGCCGTCTTCTCATCCTCATTACGTACTGAGTCTGTGACGAACTTGGCGAGGTCTCCCCCAGCTAAACCCATCGCCGCTCCCAACTTGGCAAACTTTGCATAAACCCCCGCCCCCTGTTCTTGATCCACCCCCGCTCCCTGGTCACTAACCTTAGGTTTGGTATCCGCCACAGGGGCCTGTGGATCCATGACACTATCGGGGTCGTACTGCGGATGGGCTCGGGTGTGTTTAGACATAGGGTACCCCTTCCACCACAGAGCTAGCAACGGACAGTATGCGATCTGAGCGCAACTGGAGGTTCCTGACTACGCACTAGCCCCTGAATCAACTCAGCACAAGTACACAATACCCTCAATGAGTCACGCACCAAGCATAACTCCACCCACACTTGTATACCTCATACATATACCCACATAGGCTCCAACCCATACAATACCACCAATGCACAGTCTGGTCACTAACTGAACCACGTGACACCGTGTGTCCACCGTCCACTGTGCATGCGCACCAGTTACCCACAGTCACAGGCCTCACTGTCTCTGGTAGGCCGCACCCACACGATCACAGTGCACTTGCACCCCTCAAGTCCAGGTGCACTCACAGCATACCCTATGCCACAACACTGCGCACCCTCGTGCTTCCCACACACAGTCACCTGGGCTTACTCTGCCCTTATTCCCCACAGGATATCCGAGCACACAGCGTGCACAGTCACGGGCTGGGTACCACTCTACCTATTCACTGGGGTATACCACATGTAAGGGACACAAAAGACACCTGGTACCCTCCGGTCACCTCACCTACACTGTAC
>JAMYXO010003878.1:0-18852 GCA_033310375.1 Conus canariensis | reverse complement strand
AGACTTGTGTGGGAAACAACTGAATTTTTCCCTAGCTGCTGGTTTTAGGGAACAAAAGTGAACTTCAAAAGGGATAAATTTCCCAATGTAGAGTAGGTGTCTGTTAGCAGGGGGGTTTAAGACATTGTCTAAAAAGGGCCCGCCTTCAGACCCCACCCATCCAAAGGGGGACGGGTTCAAAATCCGCCGAGCAAGGAAAAAAATGTGAAAAAAAAATGTGAAGAACATTTAAATTAGTTACTTAGTTTAAGTAGTTAGTAAGATAGTTGGTCGTTAGTTGTTAGTATTTAGTTATTTATTTTATTTTAATGGAATAAGGTTTATCTTTTTTTTTTTTTTTTGGCTTCCACCAGACTACAAGTAGTAAAGTGATTCTTTCTGTCTGCCCTCTAACTTTGTAATTTTCTTTTGTGAAAAAATAAAAAAAAAAGTTTTAAATACATACATTAAAAAGAAAAAAAAAAAAAATAAATAGAATAGATTTGCAACAAAACAAAGAAGAGATGGAAAATAGGAAATAAAGAAGAAATAAGAACCAAAATGTAAGACAGGGAGGATTGATGTGCCATGAAGACGTTATGAGAAAGATGATAATAAATTCAGAATAATAAAAACAACTAACTAATTTTGTAATTAATCAATTCTTTTTTTTTCCTTTCCCACAGTGCGACTTCGGGGGTTTTTTTTTCCATTTTGTTTATCTCTTTTGCTTTTTTTGGGTTTTTTTCCTTCCCCCACCTCCTTCCTTTTTCCTTCCTTCCTTCAATCCTTCATTCCTTTCCCTTTCCCTTTTTCCTTTCCTTTCCCCTTTTTTCTTTCTTTCTCCTTACGTTTTTTTTCATTTTTTGTTCGGGGTAAATTGTGAAACGTCTATGTTATCCTAATGGCGTTTTAATAATTTCCCCCCAAAAACTTCATGGGGATATGAAATATTCCTTGTTTTTCTATTTATTTGTATACTATAAACTATTTATTACTTTCTTTTTTTTTATACATTTATTTATTATTTCTTTATTTTTTAAGTCATTTATTTAGGTATGTAGGTATTCATTTGCATACGATTTAATTTATGACTTTTTAGACAGAAAAGAGAGAGAGAGGAAAAAGGAAAAAAAAAAGAGAGGGAGAGAGAGAGAAGAGAGAGAGAGATGGAGAAGACAGACAGACAGAAAGAAAAACAGAAGAGGAGGAGGAAAGAAAGAGAGAGAAAATACGAAGCCAATAAATTTGATATGGTTTAGGCTATTAAAAGGCCCTTTTACAAAAAAAAAAAAAAGGACTTGGGGGAATAGGGTGGGGAACGGGTGGGGGAGGGCTGGGGGGAAATGGGGGAGGGGGGAGGCAGATATATGAAGCTTATGTGGAAACAAGTTGTACAATTGGGGCCCTTTTCAAATTCATCGTGACATGGATCCCACTCATGGTATTAAACATAATTTTTTAATAATCCTTGGACGGGCAATCACACATAGTAAAGTCCACTTCACAACATTACAAAAAACCGTCACGATGGGGCCTATGAGGATTTCCTTTAAACATCTTTTTTCAGGGAAAGTGAGTGTTAAAAATTGGCCACAAACAAGGAGGAGATTGACCAAGGTCTTCCCTCTTTTTCCACCTAGTTTTCCATTATTTTTTGTGTGAATGTTTTGTTTTACAAGATTCTTTTGGGTGCTGCACCTCAGCTTTTGTATAAGCTAGGGGCTTTTTGTGCCAAGTGCTTGATGTTCTAACATTAGTTTTTTTGTCTGTGTTGGGTAAATGCTCGATTTGAATCAGTTTTGGGTTTTTTCATTTTTTTTTGTTTTTTAGCCTTCAGTATGTTTTTACACGAACAGTTCATATGCAAAATCTGTTTCTTGCTACGCTCTTTTTCTAAAGAGTCATGGCACACTATCAGTAACTGTATATTGGGCGCCACACAGTTTCATTTTTGATTTTGCCGTTCATTGTTTTGAGTGCCCATACAAAGACTGGGAAAAGAGAAGCAGGCAAACGATGATCATTGTCAGCTACATGTTTTCAGTAATTAAAACAATGTTTTCACTTTTCAAGCATCAGCACCAAAAGAACAAAACTGGGCAGAGTTGGCAAAATAAACCAAATGGAGATGAAAAGGCTGCCCTTGTTTTCACAGTGTTATCCCTGTTTATCTGGAGGGGCACTTTCGGGCGAAAACCCACAGCATGGACCGCTGTGGTAGTAACGTGACAGCGTATAATGGGGTTATTTACTAAAACCTCAGGACGACGCAATGTTGGTTTCCTTTGCCTTCAGTTTTAAAGGGGGATAGCGTCATGTTCTGCAGTGCTGAGTTCAGAATACTTTCTAAAATTTACTGGGAGACTCCTAACAGGCATACAAAACAGACTTGTGTGGGAAAAAACTGAATATTTTGCCCTTTAGCTGCTGGTTAGGGAACAAAAGTGAACTTCATAAGGCATAAATTTCCCAATTTTAGAGTAGGTTGTTCTGTTAGCAGTGGGGTAAGAGACATCTGTCTGAAAAGGCGCCGGCCTTCAGACGCCCACCCATCCAGCTCAGGTTTCGAATTCCCCCGAGGAAAGGGAAACCAAAAAAATGTGAAAAAAAATGTGAAGAACAGTTAAATTAGTTACTTTTTAAGTAGTTAGTAGATAGTTGGTCAGTTATTAATTTTAGGTTTTTTATGTTAGTTAGTTAAATGAGAATAAGGTTTAATCTTTTTTTTTTTTTTTTTTGGCTTCCACCAGACTACAAGTAGTAAAGTGATTCTTTCTGTCTGTCTCTAACTTTGTAATTTTCTTTTGTAGAAAAATGAAAAAAAAGTGAAATACATACATGTATAAAGAAAAAAAAAAAGAATAAATTAATAGGGTGCAAAAAAACAAAGAAGAGATGGAAATAGGAAGTAAAGAAAAGAAATAAGAACCAAATGTAAGACAGGGAAAGGATTGATTTTGCCATGAAGACGTTATGAGAAGATTTATTATAAATTCAGAATAATAAAAACACTAACTAATTTAGTAATTAATCAATTCTTTTTTTCACTTACCCACAGTGGCAGACTTCGGGGTTTTTGTTTTCCATTTTGTTTTTTCTCTTTTGCTTTTTTTTTGTTCTTTTCCTTTCCCTACCTCCTTCCCTTCCTTCCTTCAATCCTTCATTCCTTCTTTCTTCTTCCCCTTCCTTTTCCTTCCTTCCCTTCTTCTTCTTTCCCTTTCCCCCTTACGTTCTTTCATTATTTGTTCTGGTTGGTATAATTGGGACAAACGTCTATGTTATCCTCAATGTCGTTTTAATAATTCACCAAAAAACTTCATGGTATATGAAATATTCCTTGTTTTTTCTCATTTATTTGTATTACTTATATACTTATTTACTTACTTATCTTTTTCTTTATACATTTATTTATTATTTCTTTATTTATTAAGTCATTTATTTGGTATGTAGGTATTCATTTGCATACGTATTCAATTTATGACTTTTTTTGAAGAGAGAGAGAGAAAAGAGAGAGGAGAAGAGAGAGCAGAGAGACGAGAAGAGAGAAGAGAGAGAGAGAGAGAGAAGAGAGAAAAGAGAGAGAGAGAGAAGAGAGAGAGAGAGAGAGAAAGACCAAAAGAGAGAGAGAGGGAGAGAAAGAGGAGAAAATACGAAAAGCTAATACTTTGATATGTTTAGGTATTAAAAAGGCCCCTTCACAAAAAAAAAAAAAAAAAGGACTATGGAGGATAGAAAGGGGGGAACGGGGAAAGGGGGGAGGGCTGGGGGAAATTTGGAGTGAGGAGGGAGGCAGGGTTATGAAGCTTATGTGAAACAACGTGTACAATTGGCCTTTACAAACGTTCATCGTGACATGGATTTCCCCCAACGTGGTATTAAACATATTTTAAAATAATCCTTGGACTGTCAAATCCACAAAGAAAAAGTCCCCCTTCACACTTACAACCCAACCCTTCCCCGATGGGTCCTAGGAGGATTTTTCCCTTTCCCCAACACTTTGCTCCAGGTAGAAGTGATGTGTTGAAGTGGCCACAAACATGGAGGAGTTGGGCCCAAAGGGCTTTTTCCCCTTTCCACAATAGTTGCCATTATTTGTGTGTGAATGTTTTGTTGACAAGATTCTGTGTGCTGCTGCACCTCAGCTTCTGTAATTTTTCTAGGCGCTGTCTGTGCCACAAAGTGTTGATGTTCTAACATTAGTTTTGTGCTCTGTTGGGTAAATGCATCGATTTCGAATCACGTTCGGTTGTATCAAATTTTCCCCTCATAGCCTTCAGTATGTTTTACACGAACATTCATATGCAAATCTGTTTCTGCTACGCTCTTTTTCTCAGAGTCATGGCACACTATCAGTAACTGTATATTGGCGCCACACTGTTTCATGTTGATTTGCCGTTCATTGTTTTTGAGTTGTCGATACAATGACTGGGGAAAGAGAAAGCGCAAACGAGATCATTGTGAGTGTGCATGTTTATTCAGTATAAACAATGTTTATCACTGTCAGCATCAGCACCATAGATCAAACTGTGCAGAGTTGGCAGAAATAACCAGATGGAGATGAAAGGCTGTCTTGTTTCACAGTGTTATCCCTGTTTATCTTGAGGGCACTTTCTGCGATACACAGCATGGACGCTGTGGTAGTAACGTGCCCAGGGTATAATCGGTTATTAGTATTGAACCTCAGGACGACGACAATGTGGTTTCCTTTGCCTTAGTTAACAGTTAATTAATTACTTAATTAAGTAGTTAGTAAAAATAGTTGGTCAGTTAGTTAGTTAGGTAGTTAGTTAGGTATTTAATTAGTAAGTTAGTTAGTTAATGAGAATAAGGTTTATCTCTTTTTTTTGGCTTCCACCAGACTACAATTAGTAAAGTGATTCTTTCTGTCTGTCTCTAACTTTGTAATTTTTCTTTTGTAGAAAAATGAAAAAAAGTGTAAAATACATACATATATAAGAAAATGAAAAAAAGAATAAATGAATAGGGTGCAACAAAACAAGAAGAGATGGAAATAGGAAGATAAAGAAAGAAATAAAAAACCAAATGTAAGACAGGGAGGATTGATGTGCCATGGAAGACGTTATGAAAGATGATTATAAATTCAGAATAATAAACTAACTAACTAATTAAGTAATTAATCAATTCTTTTTTTTTCACTTACCCACCGTGCAGACTTCGGGGATTTGTCTTCCATATTGTTTATCTCTCTTGCTTTTTTGGTTCTTTTCCTTCCTGCCTCATTCCTACCTTCCTTCCTTCCTTCCTTCAATTTTTTCATTCCTTCCTTCCTTCCTTCCTTTCCCCTTTCTTTCGTTCTTTCGTTTTTTCATTATTTGTTCTTGTGGTATAATTGTGACAACTTCTATGTTATCCTCAATGACGTTTTAATAATTCACCAAATCTTCATGGTATATGAAATTTTTCCTTGTTTTTTCTCATTCATTTATTTACTGATATACTTATTTACTTGCTTATCTTTTTCTTTATACATTTAATTTTAATTTCTTTAAATTTTTTAAGTCATTTCTTTAGGTATGTAAGTATTCATTTGCATACGTATTCAATTTATGACTTTTCAGACAGACAGACAGAGAGAGAGAGAGAGAGAGAGAGAGAGAGAGAGAGAGAGAGAGAGAGAGTAGAGAGAGAGAGAGAGGAGAATACGAATGCCAATACTTTGATATGGTTTTAGGCTATTAAGGCCCATTCACAAAAAAACGGACTATGGAGGTAATAGGATGGGGGAACGTGGGTAGGGGTGAGGGCTGGGGGAAATGGGGTGAGGAGGGAGGCCCGATAATGAAGCTTATGTGGAAACAAAAGTTTACAATTGGCCTTTACCAAACGTTCATCGTGACATGGATCCCCACATCATGGTAAATTAAACATATTTGTAACTAATCCTTGGACTGTCAATCACACATAGTAATAGTCCACTTCGCAACATTACAACACAACAGTTACGATGGGTCCTAGTGAGGATTTCCTTTCACAACATCTTTGTTCCAGGTAGAAGTTGATGTGTTGAAGTTGGCCACAAACATGGAGGAGATTGACCAAGGTCTTCCCTCTTTCCCAATAGTTGCCATTATTTGTGTGGTGAATGTTTTGTTGACAAGATTCTGTGTGCTGCTGCACCTCAGCTTCTGTAGTAAGCTAGGCGCTGTCTGTGCCAAATGTGCTTGATGTTCTAACATTAAAGTTTCAAAATGGAGTGACTGGACGGCGGAGAACGAAGCAAAATTAGAAAAGGGGAGGGTGTTAGTTACCGCCAAAGACATTGACAAACAAAGCACATGACAAGACACGATGCATTTTCAACCACTTGGGTCTTCTTCAGGCGAAAAAATAAATCACATTTAACATTTAAGACAGTACAAACAAAGAACGAAATGACTCATCTGTTGTTAGTCCATGTGGTGGGGAGAATAGCCGCTAGTCGGAAATGACAAGGGGGATTATGGGAGAGGAAAAGGAGGGGGGGGGGGTTCGTGGGGGGAGGGGGGGGGTTGTGTGATACGATAGGGTTGTGTGTCTAGTTTAGTGGGGTGTGCGTGATATCTTGTGACGGTTGTGATAATGGTGGATTGATAATAATGGTTAAGGGGGGGGGGGGAGGGGGGGGGGGGGTGCAAACTGGGGGAAAAAAAAAATTATATATAGATGGGTAAATAAGTACATGAACAGAAGAAACGTTAAAAAAAAAAAAAATAAATAAAAATAAAAAGTTTAGGTGAATAAAATAAATGATTTCGCTGGTGATGAAAGAGGTGGTGTGAGTTATGTGTGGGTAGTTGTGAAAGGTGTGTGGGTATGTTAATGAGGGAGGGAAGGGGATGGAAGACAAATGGGTGATGGTCATGATTGGAAAGGGGGGGTGGGGTTGAAGAGAAAAAAAAAAGGGGGAGGGGTAATGTGTGTGTGTGGGGGGGGGGGGGGGAGGAAGGGGGGCAAGAGAAGGAGAGCTCATATCTCTTCATCCACTATGGGGTGGGGGGTGGGGGTGGGTGTGGGTGGGAGGTTGGGAGGTTCATATTAATTGTGTTGTTTAAAAAAGTAAACAATGCTGTGGGATGATGTTCATTGTAACAGGTGAAATAATGTGTTGGCATCAATATGCGGGCTGTTTGTTGAGAGAAGATAGCAGTGATCAATGAAAAACAGGGTATCATGTTTGCACAAAACACACACACACACACACACACACACACACACACACACGGCCCCCAACCCACACACACACACACACCACACACACACACACACACACACAAAAGGAGGGGCGGGGGGGGGGGGGGAACACCATGTAAACAATGTTCTAGGTGAGTTAAGATCGTGTGATCATAGTGAGACTAACTGCGGAAAATTTTCCACACACCATATTCATACACACACACACACACACACACACACACACACACACACACACACACACACACACACACACACACACACACATACACACACCACACACACACAAAGAGGGGTAAAAATTTTATCATTAATCAGTCACTGATGGGTGATGATCATATGAGATAACGGTAGTGTAGGAAGAGATTCTTCTCCGTTCCCTTAGGCAGGAATGGTGGACGGTACTGGGAAAGGGCTTCTGTATGGTGAAGGCCCTCCAGTGGTCAATAAGGTTTTGCATTCATCAGTGTGTTGGCAGGCCAGGATCTTCTTTTGGTGTTGTTAAAGGTTTTGCATTCATCAGTGTGTTGCAGGCCAGGATTCTTCTTTTGGTGTTGTTGGGACTGTTTCCAACCGTCATTGGGGCTGCATGGATTAATTGCAGACCCGCCAGGGTGGAGTATTGCAGAGATGTTATGTCATAGTCTGGAGTGCCCGTTCTCAGTATCACAATGATGGTCTTCTTCGTTTACTTAGGTCGGAATCCGGGAGTAGTGACGGAGGCTGCTGTATGGTGAAGACCCTCCAGTGGTCAGTAAGGTTTTGCACTCATTGGTGAGTTGGCAGGCCAGGTTTCCACTTTGGACCAAGCTGGGAATGCCCGCTGTCTCTGGGGCTGCACTGCATTGATGGTTTGAAAGACTCACAGGTGTGGAGTATAGTGGACCTGTCATGTTGAGGTCAGGGAGGCCTTATTCCTCAGTCCAACAATGTTCACTTGGTCTGATTTGGGCGTCCGGTAGTATGCATCCCTCTTGTTGAAGTCTGGGTGCTGCTCAAGTCATCTTCCTATTTGTCTCCTTGGAAATATTTTAGATTTATTCCAAGGAGACTACTTTTACAGTTGGGCTGCTGTCCTTCCTTTGTCAGTTGGTCAGCTTCTTCATTTCCATATAGTGCAGTGTGAAGGTTATTCACTGGATGGGAGTATTTTCAGTGACTGATAATGGTAATAATTTTTAAATCAGTAGTACCAAGGTGGTGACCATTGTTATACAAGTGGAAAAATGCAGTGGTGGGATGGTGCAATGGTGCAAGGTGGGGGGCATAGGAAAATACCAATGACCTGTGGGTGATGCTCACTGGCATGGGTGAGATCAATGGTACTGTAGGATGATAGTCACTGAGGTAAGTGGAATAATAAGGTGGCATTGGTATAATATTGCAGGTTGAGAAAGTGGGTGGAGGGGGGTTGGGGTAGATGACTGGTGGGTGATGGTCATGTTTCATTGGAGATACTGTAGGATGATGATAATTGTTGGTATAAGTAGGGATGATGTTGTGGCATGGTGTAAAGTGCCGGTGGGGGAATGGGGCAGGTGTTTAAAAGATGGGTGGATGATGATGATGGTAAAGGTGTAGGTATGGTCATAGTGGTGTAGGATGATGGTCATTTTTGTAAAAGGAGTAGGAGAGTGCATTAGTAAGTGTGATAATGCCAGTGGTGGAGTAAAGGAAATGATTATAAAGACTGATGGATGTTGTAGCTGTGAGAGATCTACAGTACTGTAGGGGGGTGGCAGTCGTTATAAGTGAAATAATGTCATGGCATTGATGTAGTAATAGCCAGTTGAAAAAAAAAAAAAAAAAAAAAAAAGGGATGAATGAATAATGGATATATAGTTGCTGTTGTTGTTGTTGTTGGTGGTGGTGGTGGTGGATGTTCTGGTTTTTTTTTTTTTTTTTTTTAAACTCAACTGGCATTATCATGCCAATGCCATCATGCTAATTTCACTTATTGGCAATGAACAAACATCCTATAGCACTGTTTACCCCACTCAAGACAATGACCAATTATCCATTATTCTTCTATCCATCCAGTGAATACCTTCACCACTGCACTATATGGAAATGAAGAAGCTGACCAACTGACAAAGGAAGGACAGCAAGCCCCAACTGTAAAAGGTAGTCTCCTTGGAATAAATCTAAATATTTCCAAGGAGACAAATAGGAAGATGACTGAGCAGCACCCAGACTTCAACAAGAGGGATGCATACTACCGGACGCCCAAATCAGACCAAGTGAACATTGTTGGACTGAGGATAAGGCTCCCCTGACCTCAACATGACAGGTCCACTATACTCCACACCTGTGAGTCTTTCAAACCATCAATGCAGTGCAGCCCCAGAGACAGCGGAGCATTCCCAGCTTGGCCCAAAGTGGAAAACCTGGCCTGCCAACTCACCAATGAGTGCAAAACCATACTGACCACTGGAGGGTCTTCACCATACAGCAGCCTCCGTCACTACCTCCAGGATTCCGACCTAAGTAAACGAAGAAGACCATCATTGTGATACTGGAGAACCGGGCACTCCAGACTATGACATAACATCTCTGCAATACTCCACCCTGGCGGGTCTGCAATTAATCCATGCAGCCCCAATGACGGTGGAACAGTCCCAACAACACCAAAAGAAGAATCCTGGCCTGCCAACACACTGATGAATGCAAAACCTTAACAACACCAAAAGAAGAATCCTGGCCTGCCAACACACTGATGAATGCAAAAACCTTATTGACCACTGGAGGGCCTTCACCATACAGAAGCCCTTGCCAGTACCTCCACCATTCCTGCCTAAGGGAACGGAGAAGAATCTCTTCCTACACTACCGTTGATCTCATATGATCATCACCCATCAGTGACTGATTAATGATAATAATTTTTACCCCTCTTTGTGTGTGTGTGTGTGTGTGTGTGTGTGTGTTGTGTGTGTGTGTGTGTGTGTGTGTGTGTGTGTGTGTGAAAATTTTCCACAGTTAGTCTCACTATGATCACACGATCTTAACTCACCTAGAACATTGTTTACATGTGTTCCCCCCCCCCGCCCCCTTTGTGGTGTGTGTGTGTGTGTGTGTGTGTGTGTGTGTGTGTGTGTGTGTGTGTGTGTGTGTGTGTGTGCAACACATGATACCCTGTTTTTCATTGATCACTGCTATCTTCTCTCAACAAACAGCAGCATATTGATGCCAACACATTATTTCACCTGTTACAATGAACATCATCCCACAGCATTGTTTACTTTTTTAAACAACACAATTAATATGAACCTCCCAACCTCCCACCCCCACCCCCACCCCCCACCCCATAGTGGATGAAGAGATATGAGCTCTCCTTCTCTTGCCCCCCTTCCTCCCCCCCCCACACACATTACCCTCCTCCCTTTTTTTTTTTCTCTCACCCCCCCCCTCCCAATCATACCTTATCACCAATTTGTCTTCCATCCCCTTCCCTCCCTCATTAACATTACCCACACACCTTTCACAACTACCCAAACATAACTACCACCACCTCTTTCATCACCCAGCGAAATCATTTATTTTATTCACCTAAACTTTTTTATTTTTTATTTATTTATTTATTTATTTTTTTTTAAGTTTCTTCTGTTCATGTACTTATTTACCCCTTCTATATATAATTTTTTTTCCCAGTTTGCCCCCCCCCCCCTTACCATTATTATCAATCCACCATTATCACAACCGTCACAAAGATATCACACCACCCCACTAAACTAGACACACCCTATCGTATCACACAACCCCCCCCTCCCCCCACGAACTCCCCCCCTCCTTTTCCTCTCCATAATCCCCCTTGTCATTTCCGCCTAGCAGCTATTCTCCCCACCACATGGACTAACAACAGATGAGTCATTTTCGTTCTTTGTTTGTACTGTCTTAAATGTTAAATGTGATTTATTTTTTCGCCTGAAGAAGACCCAAGTGGTTGAAATGCATCGTGTCTTGTCATGTGCTTTGTTTGTCAATGTCATTGGCGGTAACTAACACCCTCTCTTTCTAAAAATTGTTCTAACATTAGTTTTGTGCTCTGTGTTGGGTAAATGCATCGATTTCGAATCACGTTCGGTTGTATCATTTTCCTGTTCATAGCCTTCAGTATGTTTTACACGAACAGTCATATGCAAATCTGTTTCTGCTACGCTCTTTTCTCAGAGTCATGGCACATTATCAGTAACTGTATATTGGCGCCACACAGTTTCATGTTGATTTGCCGTTCATTGTTTTGAGTGTCATACAAAGACTGGGAAAGAGAAGCAGGCAAACGATGATCATTGTCAGCTACATGTTTGTCAGTATAAACAATGTTTTCACTGTCAGCATCAGCACCATAGACAAAACTGGGCAGAGTTGGCTAAAATAAACCAGATGGAGATGAAAAGGCTGCCTTGTTTCACAGTGTTATCCCTGTTTATCTTGAGGGGCACTTTCTGCGATACACAGCATGGACGCTGTGGTAGTAACGTGACAGCGTATAATCGGTTATAGTATTGAACCTCAGGACGACGACAATGTGGTTTCCTTTGCCTTCAGTTTTGAAGGGGGATAGCGTCATGTTCTGCAGTGCTGAGTTCAGCATACTTTCTAAAGTTACTGGGAGACTCCTAACAGGCATACGAACAGACTTGTGTAGGAAACAACTGAATATTTGACCTAGCTGCTGGTTAGGGAACAAAAGTGAACTTCATAAGGCATAAATTTCCCAATGTAGAGTAGGTGTCTGTTAGCAGTGGGGTAAGACATCTGTCTGAAAAGGCGAGCCTTCAGACGCCCACCCATCCAAAAGCTACAGGTTCAAAACCCGGCCGAGCAAGGGGAAAAAATGTGAAAAAAAAATGTGAAGAACAGTTCATTAGTTACTTAGTTAAAATAGTTAGTAAGTTTAGTTGGTCAGTTTGTTAGTTAGGTATTTAATTAGAAGTTAGTTAGTTAATGACAATAAGGTTTATCTCTTTTTTTTTTTTGGCTTCCACCAGACTACAAGTAGTAAAAGTGATTCTTTCTGTCTGTCTCTAACTTTGTAATTTTCTTTTGTAGAAAAATGAAAAAAAAGTGTAAATACATACATATATAAGAAAATGAAAAAAGAATAAATGAATAGAGTGCAACAAAACAAAGAAGAGATGGAAATAGGAAGATAAAGAAAGAAATAAGAACCAAATTTTAAGACGGGGAGGATTGATGTGCCATGAAGACGTTATGAGAAGATGATTATAAATTCAGAATAATAAAACTAACTAACTAATTAAGTAATTAATCAATTCTTTTTTTTTACTTACCACAGTGCAAATTCGGGGTTTTGTTTTTATTTTTTTTATCTCTTTTGCTTTTTTGGTTTTTTTTTTTTCCTTTTCCCCTCCCTTTCCCTTTTTTCCTTCCTTTAATCCCTTTATTTTTTCTTCCCTTTCCCCCTTCCTTCCTTTCTTTCTTTTTTTTCTCCTTACTTTTTCATTATTTGTTTTTGGTGGTATAATTGTGCAACGTCTAGTTTCCCCCAATGTGTTTTTTTTAAATTTACCAAAAATCTTCTTATAGAAAAATCCCTTGTTTTTCTCATTTATTGTATACTTATATCTTATTTACTTACTTATCTTTTTTTTTTATAATTATTTATTTTTCTTTATTTATTAAGCATTTAAAATTTAGGATGTGGATTCTTGCATATTTATTTAGATTTTTTACAAAGAGGGGGAGGGGAGAGAGAAGAAGAGAAGAGAAGAGAAAAACCAGGGGAAAGAACAGAGAGAAAAGGGGGAAAGAAGGGGAAAAAAGAAGGGGAGAGAGAGAGAGGAATAGAAAGAGAGAGAAAAAAAAAAACGAATGCCAATACTTTGTATGGTTTGGCTATTAAGGCCCTTTCAAAAAAAAAAAAAGGACTAGGAGGAATAGGAGGGGGAACGGGGTGGGGGAGGGTGGGGGAAATGGAGTGAGGAGGGAGGAGATATTAAAGCTTTGTGGAAAAAAACGTTGTAAAATTTGGGCCCTTTACAAAGTTCATCGGACATGGATCCCACACGTGGTATTAAACATATTTGTAACAATCTTGGGATGTAATCACAATAGTAATATCCACTTCACAACTTAAACACCCCAGTCACGATGGTCCTAGTGAGGTTTTCCCTTTTTTTCCAAATCTTTGCCCCCGGTAGAAGTGATTTTGAAGTTGGCCCAAAAAGGGGAGATTGACCAAGGTTTCCCTTTTTCCCAATATTGCCATTATTTTGTGTAAATGTTTTGTTGAAAAAGATTCTGTTGGGCACCCAGTTCTGTTTAAGCTGGGCCTTCTGTCCACTTGTCTTGATGTTCAAAACATTAGTTTTGGTTCTGTTTTTGGGAAAATGACGATTTTGAATCCGTTCGGTTGAAATCTTTTCCCCTGTTCAACTTCATAGTTTTCACAACAGTATATGAAAAATCTTTTTTGCTACGTTTTTTTCTCGAGTCATGGCACACTTCAAAACTGAAAATTTGGCCCCACACTTTCATGTTGTTTGCCGTTCATTTTTTTTGAGTGCAAACAATGATGGGGAAAGAGAAGCGGCAAACGAGATCATGTCAGCTACATGTTTATCATATAAACAATGTTTTCACTGTCGCACGCACCATAACAAAACGGGGCAGAGTTGGCAAAAAAAACCAGATGGGATGAAAAGGCGCTTGTTTACAGTGTTACCCCTGTTTATCTTGGGGGGCCTTTTGCGATACACAGCATGGACGTGTGGTATTTAACGTGACACGTAAATCGGTTATAGTATAAACCCTCGGGCGACGCAATGGGTTTTCCTTTGCCTTCATTTTGAAGGGGGATAGCGTCTGTTCTGCGTGCTGAGTTCAGATCTTTAAAAAATTTTACTGGGAGACTTAAAGGAACGAACAGATTTTAGGAAACAATGAATATTTATAGCGCGGGTTTGGGGAACAAAGTAAAACTTAAAGGGCCCTAAATTTCCCAATGTGAGTAGGTGTCTGTTACAGGGGGGTAAGACATCTGTCAAAAAGGCGCCCCTTCAACCCCACCCACCCAAATCAGGTTCAAACCCCGGCCGAGCAAGGAAAAAAAATGTGAAAAAAAAGTAAAGAAACTTAATTGTTACTATTTAAAGTTTAGTAAGATTTTGGGTCATTTTGTTATTTAGGTTTTAGTTTTTTTATTTAAAGAGAAAAAGGGGTTTATCTCTTTTTTTTTTTTTGGTTCCACCAACTACAAGTGTAAAGTGTTTCTTTCGTCGTCTTAACTTTGAAATTTTTCTTTTGTAAAAAATGAAAAAAAATGTAAAACATAAATTTAAAAAATAAAAAAAATAAAGAAAAAGTGCAACAAAAAAAGAAAGATAAATAGGAAAGATAAAGAAAGAAAAAAGAACCAAATGTAAGACGGGGGATTGATGTGCCAAGAAAAAAAGTTATGAGAATGATAATAAAGAATAATAAAACAACTAACTATTAAGTAATTAAACAAATTTTTTTTTCCTTACCCATGCGATTGGGGTTTTGTTTTCCATTTGTTATCTCTTTTGTTTTTTTTTGGGTTTTTTTCCTTCCCCACTCCTTCCTTCTTTCCTTCCTTCATCCCTTTTTTTCTTCCTTCCTTCCTTCCTTTTCCCTTTTTTCTTTCTTCTCCTAGTTCTTTCATTTTTTGTTTGGTGGTATAAATTTTGACAAAGTCATGTTTCCTCAATGTCGTTTTTTAAAAAATTCACCAAAAATCTTCATGGGAAATGAAAATATTCCTTGTTTTTTCTCATTTTTTTTTGTATTTATTCTTTTTATTACTTTCTTTTTCTTTATACATTTATTTATTATTTTTTATTTATTAAGTCATTTAATTAGGGATGTAGGTATTCATTTGCATACTATTCAATTTATGCTTTTTGACAGAGAGAGGGAGAGAGGAAAGGGGGAAGAGAGAGGAGAGAAGGGAAAAGAAAGAGACAGGAGGGGGAGAGAAGAGAGAGAGAGGAGGAAAGAAGAAGAAGAGAAAAGAGAGAGGAAGAGGGAGAGAAAGAGAGAAATACGAATGCCAATACTTTGATATGTTTTGGATTAAGGCCCCCTTCACAAAAAAAAAAAAAACGGACTAGGGGGGAATAGGGGGGGGAACGGGGTAGGGGGAGGGTGGGGAATGGATGAGGAGGGAGGCAGTATTTAAAAACTTATGTGGAAAAAACGTTGTACAAAATTTGGGCCTTTACAACGTTCATTGACATGGGTCCCACATGGGTATTAAACATATTTGTAATAAACCCTTTGGATGTCAACACCATAGTAATAGTCATTTAAAATTTCAACAACCCTCCGATGGGTCCAGTGAGGTTTCCTTTCACAAATCTTTGTTCCCCGGGGAAAGGAAGTTTTTTTTATGTGTTGGGAAGTTGGCCCCACAAAAAGTCTGGCCATGTGTTGATGTTTAAAATTTGTTTTGTGCTCGTGTTGGGGGGAAAGCATCGATTTTAATCACGTTGGTTGTATCATTTTTCCCGTTCATACCCTTATAGTTTTTCCCATATAATGCAAATCGTTTGCACCCTTTTTTAGATCATGGAACTATCAGTAATTATTTGGGCCCCCAAAAGTTTCTGTTTATTTGCCTTATTTTTTTGAGTGTCTCAATGACTGGAAAGAGAAGCAGGCAAAAGATGATTTGTCAGGACATGTTTTTCAGTATAAAAATGTTTCACTGTCAGCATCAGCACCATAGACAAAACTGGCGAGTGGCAAAAATAAACAAGGGAGATAAAAAGGGGCCCCTTTTTCACATGTTTCCCGTTTTTTGGGGGCACTTTTTGCGATAACGCATGGACCGTGGAGAAAACGTGAAGGGAAAAATGGTTATAGTATGAATCGGGACGACGACAATGGGGTTTCCCTTTCCCTTCATTTTTAAAGGGGGATGCGTCTGTTCTGCGTGCTGAGTTCAGCATACTTTCAAAAAGTTATGGGGACCCCTTTAACAGGCATCAAACAGACTTGTGTAGGAAACAAGAATATTTGACTAGCTCTGGTTAGGGGAAAAAAAAGTGAATTCATAAGGATAATTTCCCCAATGTAAGTGGGTTGCTGTTCAGTGGGGTAAGACATCTGTTAAAAAGGGGGCCCCTTCGACCCCCACCCACCCCAAAGTACGGGTTCAAACCCCCGGGCGAGCAAGGAACAAAAATGTAAAAAAAAAAGTGAAAAAACAGTTAATTAGTTATTAGTTAAGTAGTTAGTAAAATAGTTGGGCAGTTGTTAGTTAGTTTTTGTTAGTTAGTTAGTTAAAAGAGAATAAGGTTTACTCTTTTTTTTTTTTTTTGGCTCCACCCGAACAATAGTAAAATGATTCTTTCTGTCTGTCTCTAACTTTGTAATTTTCTTTTGTGGGAAAATGAAAAAAAAGTGTAAAAACAACATGTTAAGAAAATAAAAAGAAAAAATGAAAAGAG
Source organism: Conus canariensis (assembly GCA_033310375.1). Classification (NCBI taxonomy): domain Eukaryota; kingdom Metazoa; phylum Mollusca; class Gastropoda; order Neogastropoda; family Conidae; genus Conus; species Conus canariensis. Next base: position 2,245 of record JAMYXO010003878.1, on the reverse strand, counting down.
TGAAAAAAAACAAAAAAGAGATGGAAAATGGAAAATAAAGAAAAAATAAGAACCAAATTAAAACAGGGGGGTTGATGGCCATGAAGACGTATGAGAAGATATAATAAATTAGAAAATAAAATAATAACTAATTAAGTAATTATCAATTCTTTTTTTCCTTCCCACATGCAGATTCGGGGGTTTTTTTTTCCATTTGTTATCTCTTTTTCTTTTTTTTTTGGTTTTTTTTCCCTACCCCCTTCTTTTTTCTTCTTCAATCCTTCATTCTTTTTTCCCTTTCCCTTTTTCCTTCCCTTTTTTTCTTTTTCTCCAACGTTCTTTATTATTTGTTCTGGGGGTATAAATTTTGACAAGTCATTTATCTCAATGTCGTTTTAATTTCACCAAAAAATTCATGGTATTGAAATATTTCCCGTTTTTCTCATTTTTTGTATTTATATACTTTTTTCTTTCTTATCTTTTTCTTTTTAATTTATTTTTTTATTTCTTTTTTTTTTTAACATTTAATTAGGGATTAGGTATTATTTCTACGTATTCAATTTAGATTTTTTAGACAGAGAGGAGAGAGAGAGAGGAGGGAGAGAGAGAGAGAGAAGAAGACAGACAGAGAGAGAGGGGGAAAGAAAGAAGAGAGAAAGGAGAGAGGGAGAGAAAGAGAGAGAAAATCGAATGCCAAACTTTGTATGGTTTAGGTTTTAAAGGCCATTCACAAAAAAAAAAAAAAAACGCTATAGAAGGATGGGAAGTTGGCCCAAAAAGTTGGACAGTTTGAGTTTAAAATTGTTTTGGCCTTGTTGGGGAAATGCATCGTTTTAAACATTTTTGTTTTTTTTCTGTTATAGTTCATTTGGCGTCATATACTTTACCCTGTCAGACCCTAGCATTAACGGCATTAGCCAGCTCTGTCAGGGAATTTTTTCCCTGGGCCCAAAGCAGTCATAAGACAGTCACGTGATGTCACCCCCCTTCCGGCCCCGGAAGAAGCCCTGTCAATTCCCTTTAAATATTTTATCTTCGGCCTGCCCTCAAAGCAAGTAAATCTTTTGCTTTTCGCCTAATTGCCTTTGTTTAATTTGCTGTGTTTTGTTCTATATTGTTCATTGTCTTGAAAATGTGGGGCTCTTGGTGGGAGCGTTTTTATCAAAAAGATTTGTTTTTTTACCCCGGGGGAAACGTTTTATTAAAGATTTGTCCTTTTCCCGGCACTCCGCACTTTGTTTTGCGATGTCGGCACCGCTCCCCGGTCGTGTTCCCCCACCATATTGCCGAGCCTGGGGTTTCAGAACCATTTTTGGGGTTGGTTTTACAAACCCCTGAGATTTTTGCCGTGGGGGCTCTTGGTGGGGCGTATTTTTTTAAAAAATTTGCTCTTTTCCCGGCCTCTCGGAGCGTATTTATAAAGATTTGTCTCTTTTACCCACTCTCGCACTTTGTTACTCCGATCGTGGGCCCGCCCCCGGGTCTTTTCCCCCCACCAAATTGCGACCGGGGTTCACAGCATTTTGGCGGGTTCCGTTTTTAAAGGTTTTAGGGTCAAAAACTATCACCCCTTACTTTTTCCCCCCCTTTCCCGGGAGAACGGTTGAGTAAGGGTGTGGACACTGATGCTTATTAAGATTTAGTGCCAAGAAATATCACACCTTACCAGTGATACTCACGTGTAGAATTGTATTAATAGCCATACCCGTCACACGACCGGTGGGGGGTTTCGGGTATTCGAGTTTCGTCGATCTCCGGCACTTTGCCGACACCCCACACGATCGAGATTAAATTTATTTTTCGTCGGCCACCTTCTCCTCTTTGCGGGCGTGGTTTTGGGGGGCTTATCCACCCGGGGCCCCAACATGGGGAAGGGACACCCCCGGGGGAGCCACTCCATGCTATTCGCTCAATTTCCAAAACGGTCACCATCTCGGCCCCGGGGGCCCTTGCCCAGCCGCGGGACAGAGGGTGAGGACGGGTGGAAACCCCTCCCCTCACCCCCCGAGAGTCAAGTATTCCCCCCCCAAATTATTTTGGCACTCAAGCCCTCGGCCCCGGCACGGTTGCGCCAACACTGGGGCCAGGAGCCTCACTCCCGGGGAGTTATGGACCCCGGACCAACCTCGTGGTGCCAAAACCGGGCGGGGCACGCCCCGCGCCAGGGCCCCGGCCGTGATCACAACGGGCCTCCCGATGAACGTTTCCCCTTTTCCCCTAGGGGGGGGACTTGGGGAACCGACCGGTCCCCATTTTGGGGCCCCCT
>JAMYXO010003877.1:12500-18852 GCA_033310375.1 Conus canariensis | reverse complement strand
GGGGGAAAGGGAATTGGGAGGGGGGGGGGGGAAAGGGGGAAAGGGACGGATTGGGGGGGGGGATGTGCGGAATGGGAAAGGGGGACGAATTGGGAGGGGGGGGGGGGGTGGAATGGGAAAGGGAACGAATTGGGAGGGGGGGGGACAGGAAGAGGTGAAATGGGAAAGGGACAAATTGGGAGGGAGGGGGTGGGGGGAAGGGGCGGAATGGGAAAGGGACGAATTGGGGGTGGGGAGGGGACAGGAAGGGGCGGAATGGGAAAGGGACAAATTTGGAGGGATGGGCGGGCAGGAAGGGGCGGAATGGGAAAGGGACGAATTGGGGGTGGGGGGGGAGGACAGGAGGGGCGGAATGGGAAAGGACGAATTGGGAGGGGGGAGGGGAGGGTGGAATGGGAAAAGGGACGATTGGGAGGGGGGGGGACAGGAAGGGGAGAAATGGGAAAGGGACGAATTGGGAGAGAGGGGATGGGGAAGGGGTGGAATGGGAAAGGGACGAATTGGGAGGGTGTGTAAGGAGCAGCATGGGAAAGGGATGAATTGGGAGGGCGGTGGGGGGGGGGGGGGGGGGAAGGGGCGAAATGGGAAAGGGACGAATTGGGAGGTGGAGGGGGCGAAATGGGAAAGGGACGAATTGGGATGCAGGGGGGGGGGGGAAGGGGCGGAATGGGATAGGGACGAATTGGGAGGGGGGGGGGTGAACAGGAAGGTGTAAATGGGAAAGGGACGAATTGGGAGGGGGGGGGGGGTGTTGGGCGGGGGGGGTGGTGAGGGGCGGAATGGGAAAGGGAGGAATTGGGAGGGGGGGGTGGACAGGAAGGGGCGGGAATGGGAAAGGAACGAATTGAGAAGGGTGGGGGGGGGGGGCAGGAAGGGTGAAATGGGAAAGGAACGAATTGGGAGCGCGGGGCAGGAAGAGGTGAAATGGGAAAGAGGCGAATTGGAGGCAGGGTGGACAGGAAGGGTGGGGGGGGGGGGGGAATGGGAAAGGAACGAATTGGGAGGGGTGGAGGAAACGTGTGGAATGGGAAAAGGGACGAATTGGTGGGGGGGGGGGGAGGAACAGGAAACGTGTGAAATGGGAATGGGACGAATTTTGAGGGGTGGGGGATACGAAGGGGCCAAATGGGAAAGGACGAATTGGGAGGGGGGGGGGGGGGAAGGAGCGGAAGGGGAGAAGGACGAATTGGGGGGAGGGAGGGGGGACGGGAAAGGGTGAAATGGGAAAGGGACGAATTTGAGGGGTGGGGGACAGGAATGGGGGGAAATGGGAAAGGGACAAATTGGGAGGGGGGGGGGGAGGGGGGAATGGGAAAGGACGAATTGGGAGGGTGTGTGGGACGGGAAGGGTGATGGAAATGGGAAAGGGGGGGAATGGTGGGACGCGGGGGGGGGGGTGGAGGAAGGGGCGAAATGGAAAGGGACGAATTGGGAGTGGGGGGGAAGGGCGAAATGGGAAAGGGCGAATTGGGGGGAGGGGGGGGAAAGGGACGAATTGGGAGGGGGAGGGGGCGAAATGGGAAGGCGAATTGGGAGGGGGGGTGGGAGGGGAATGGGAAAGGGACGAATTGGGGGGGGGGGGGGGGGAGGAAGGGCGGAATGGGAAGGGACATTGGGAGGGGGGGGAAGGGGGGAATGGGAAAGGGACGAATTGGGAGGGGGGGGAAGGGGCGAATGGGAAAGGGACGAATTGGGAGGGGGGGGGAGGGGCGGAATGGGAAAGGGAGAAATGGAGGGGGGAAGAGGGTGAATGGGAAAGGGACGAATTGGGAGGGGGGGGGAACAGTGGTGTAAAATGGGAAAGGGACGAATTGGGGGAGGGGGGGGACGGAAGGGGGAAATGGGAATGGGACGAATTGGGGGGGGGGGAAGGAGGTGAAATGGGAAAGGGGGGAATTGGGAGGGGGGGGGGGGAGGAAGGGCGGAATGGGAAAGGGCGAATTGGGAGGGGGGGGGACAGGAAGGGGTGGAATGGGAAAGGACGAATTGGGGGGGGGGGGGAGAAGGGGTGAAATGGGAAAGGGACGAATTGGGAGGGGGGGGAAGGGGAAATGGGAAAGGGACGAATTGGGAGGGGGGGGGAAGGGGGGAATGGGAAAGGGACAATTGGGGGGGGGAGGAGGGCGAATGGGAAGGCGAATTGGGGAGGGGGGGACAGGAAGGGGAAATGGGAAAGGGACGAATTGAGGGGTGGGGGGGAAGGGCGAATGGGAAAGGACGAATTGGGAGGGGGGGGGGGGGGCGGGAGGAGGAGAGGGCGGAATGGGGAAAGGGACGAATTGGAGGGGGGGGGGAAGGAGGGGTGAAATGGGAAAGGGACGAATTGGGAGGGGGGGGAGCAGGAATGGGAAGAATGGGAAGGGACGATTGGGAGGGGGTGGGGGGAGGGGCGGAATGGGAAAGGGCGAATTGGAGGGGGGGGGGGCGAAGGAAGGCAAAGGGAAAGGGACGAATTGGGGAGGGGGGGGGGGGGGGGACAGGAAGGGCGGAATGGGAAAGGGACGAATTGGGAGGGGGGGTTGGGGAAGGAAGGGGCGGAATGGGAAAGGGACGAATTGGGAGGCGGGGGGGGGGAAGGGGGAATGGGAAAGGACGAATTGGGAGGGGGAGGGAAGGGTGAAATGGGAAAAGGACGAATTGGGAGGGGGGGGGGAAGGGGCGAATGGGAAAGGGACGAATTGGAGGGGGTGGGGGGAAGGGCGGGAAATGGGAAAGGGACGAATTGGAGGGTGGGGGGAAGGGGAATGGGAAGGGCGAATTGGGAGGGGGGGGGGGGGGGGGGGGGGGGGCGGAATGGAAAAGGGACGAATTGGGAGGGGGGGGGGGAAAGGGAAAGGAATTGGGAAGGAAGGTGTGAATGGGAAAGGACGAATTGGAGGGGGGGGGGAGGGAGGGTGGAGGCGGAATGGGGAAGGAAAGGAATTGGGGGGGGGCGGAAGGGCGGAATGGGAAAGGACGAATTGGAAGGGGGGGTGGGGCAGGAAGGGTGAAATGGAAAGGACGAATTGGAGGGGGGGGGAAGGGGAATGGGAAAGGGCGAATTGGGGGAGGGGGGACAGGAAGGGGGGGGGGAATGGGAAGGAACGAATGGGAAGGCGGGGGGGGGGGAAGGAGGGAAATGGGAAGGGAACGAATTGGGAGGGGGGGGAGGGAAGGGGTGAAATGGGAAAGGGCGAATTGGGGGGGGGGGGAAGGGGCGGAATGGGAAAGGGACGAATTGAGGAGGGGGGGGGGGGGAAGGAACGGTGGAAGGGAAAGGGACGAATTGGAGGGGGGGGAGGGAAGGGGCGAAATGGGAAAGGACGAATTGGGAGGGGGGGGGGGGGTGGGAAAGGGCGAATGGGGAGGGGCGGAAGGGAATGGGAGGGGAATTGGGAGGGGGACGGAAGGGGAATGGGAAAGGGACGAATTGGGAGGGGGGGGGGGGGGCGGAAATGGGAAAGGAGAATTGGGAGGGGGGGGTGGAGGAAGGGGAGAATGGGAGGGACGAAGGGAAAGGGGGGGGGGGGGGGGGGGGAGGGGGGAAATGGGAAAGGGACGAATTGGGAGGGGGGGGAAAGGGGCGAATGGGAAAGGGCGAATTGGGAGGGGGGGGGGATGGAAGGGGGGGGAAGGTGGGAAAGGGAAGGCGAATTGGGAGGGGGGGGGAGGGGCAATGGGAAAGGACGAATTGGGGGGGGGGGGGGGGAAGGGCGGAATGGGAAAGGGACGAATTGGAGGGGGGGGGGCAAATGGGAAAGGGAACGAATTGGGAGGGGGGGGGGGAGGGCAATGGGAAAGGGACGAATTGGGGAGGGGGGATGGGGAGGGGCGGAAGGGAAAGGGACGATTTGGGGAGGGGGGGGGGAAGGGCGAATGGAAAGGGATGGAGGGGGGGGGGGGGGGGGGCGGGGGGGGGGAGGGGAATGGAAGGGACGAATGGGGGGGGGGAGGGGAATGGGAAAGGGACGAATTGGGGGGGAGGGCAATGGAAAGGACGAATTGGGGGGGGGGAAGGGGAATGGAAAGGGCGAATTGGGGGGGGGAGGGGGAATGGGAAAGGGGAATTGGGGGGGGGGGGGGGGAAGGGGGAATGGAAAGGGACGAATTGGGGGGGGGGAAGGGCGAATGGGAAAGGGAGAATTGGGAGGGGGTGGAGGGGCGAATGGGAAAGGGACGAATTGGGAGGGAGGGGAGGGCGAATGGAAAGGGACGAATGGGAGGGGGGGGGGGGGCGGAATGGGAAAGGGACGAATTGGGGGGAGGGGGGGAAGGGGCAATGGGAAAGGAGAATGGGAGGGGGGGGAAGGGAAAGGGAAAGGGACGAATTGGGAGGGGGGTGGAATGGGCAGAATGGGAAAGGGATGATTGGGAGGGAGGGGGGTAAGGTTCGAAATGGGAAAGGGACGAATTGGGAGGTGAAGGGGGCGATATGGGAAAGGGACGAATTGGGAGGGGGGGGGGGAAGGGGGAAATGGGAAGGGACGAATTGGGGGGAGGGGGGGACAGGAAGGGGCAAATGGGAAAGGGACGAATTGGGAGGGGGGGACGGAAGGGGCAAAAGGGAAAGGGACGAATTGGGAGGGGGGTGGAATGGGGTAAATGGGAAAGGATGAATTGGGAGGGGGGGGGGGGTAAGGGGCGAAATGGGAAAGGGACGAATTGGGAGGGGGAGGGGGGAAAGGGGCGAGGACGAATTGGGAGGGGTGGGGGATGAACAGGAAGGTGTTAAATGGGAAAGGGACGAATTGGAGGGGGTGGGGTCAGGAGGGGCGGAATGGGAAAGGGAGGAATTGGGAAGGGGGTGGACGGTAGGGGCGGAATGGGAAAGGAACGAATTGAGAAGGGGGGGGGGGGGGCAGGAAGGGGTGAAATGGGAAAGGAAGGAATTGGGAGCGGGGGCAGGAAGAGGTGTAAATGGGAAAGAGGCGAATTGGGAGGGAGGTGGACAGGAAGGGGGGGGGGAAGGGAAAGGAACGAATTGGGAAGTGCGGGGTGGGGCAGGAAGGGGTGAAATGGGAAAGGAACGAATTGGGAGGGGGAGAGGAAGAGGTGAAATGGGAAAGAGGCGAATTGGGAGGGGGGGAGGGGAAGGGGCGGAATGGGAAAGTGACGAATTGTGAGGGGGGTGGGGGGAAAGGAACGTGCGAAATGGGAAAGGGACGAATTTTGAGGGGTCGGGGACAGGAAGGGGCGAAATGGGAAAGGGACGAATTGGGAGGCGGGGGGGGGGGGGGGGGGGGAAGGGGCGGAATGGGAAAGGGACGAATTGGAAGGGGGGGGAGGAAGGGTGAAATGGGAAAGGAAGAATTGGAGGGGGCAGGAAGGGTAGAATGGGAAAGAGGCGTGGGGGGAGGGTGGACAGGAAGTGGGGGGGAGGGAAGGAACGAATTGGGAAGTGGGGGGGGGAGGAAGGGGGAAATGGGAAAGGGACGAATTGGGAGGGGGGGAAGGTGAAATGGGAAAGAGCGAATTGGAAGGGGGATGGGAAGGGGGAATGGAAGGGACGAATTGGGGGGGGGGGGGAAGGAAGGTGCGAAATGGGAAAGGGACGAATTGGGGTGGGGAAGGGGGGCGGAAATGGGAAAGGGACGAATTGGGGGGGGGGGGGGGGAAGGGCGGAATGGGAAAGGGACGAATTGGAGGGGGGGGGAGAGGAAGTGGTAAATGGGAAAGGGACGAATTGGGAGGGGGGGGAAGGAGGCGGAATGGGAAAGGGACGAATTGGGAGGGGGAGGGGGAGGGGGGAATGGGAAAGGGACGAATTGGGAGGGGTGGATGGGCAGAAGGAAAGGGTGAAGGGACGGGGGGGGGGGGAGGGGAAATGGGAAAGGATGATTGGGGGGGAGGGGGGAATGGAAAGGGACGAATTGGGGGGGGGGGATGCGAATGGAAAGGAGAATTGGGGGGGGGGGAGGGTGGAATGGGAAGGACGAATTGGGGGGGGGCAGGAAGGGTGAAATGGGAAAGGGACAATTGGGAGGGGGGGGGGGGAAGGAAGGAAAGACAATTGGGGGGGGGGAGGGGAGGGAAAGGCGTTGGGGGGGGGGGGAAGGGAAAGGCGATTGAGGGGGGGACGGAGGGGAAAGGGAAAGGACGAATTGGGGGGGGGGGAGGGGAATGGGAAAGGACGAATTGGGAGGGGGGAGGGGGAATGGGAAAGGGCGAATTGGAGGGTGGGGGGAATGGAATGAAGGGAGAATGGGAGGGGGGGGGGGGGGGATGGGAAAGGAGAATTGGGAGGGGGGGGGGAAGGAAAGGGAGAATTGGGGGGGGGGGGGAGGCGAATGGGAAAGGGACGAATTGGGGGGGGAGGGAATGGGAAAGGAGAATTGGGAGGGGGGGGGAAGGGAAGGAAAGGACAATTGGGGGG
>JAMYXO010000387.1:42500-49725 GCA_033310375.1 Conus canariensis | reverse complement strand
TTTTAACGGTTATAAATAACTTTTTTAACTGCCAAAAAAGGGGGTTTAAATTTTAAAAAATCCCCTGTAGGGGGCAATGTCAAAAGGGGGCTTTTGGGAAGAAAGCAGAGGAAAAAGATGTTTTTTAAAACCCGTTAAACATTTTTTTAAGGGTTTTTTAAAACGGTTTTTTTTTTAAAAATTACCCCAAAAACCCAAATTCCTCGGGAAAAGGGGGACGTACCTCCCAAATTTTAAATTTCAATCTTTTCCGTTTTTGATCTATAGGGGACACAGACACACACACACCCACACACACACACACACACACAACACACACCCAAACCCCACAAAAATTTGCCCTTTTTTATAGATTTTTTTTTTGGAACGTTTTTTTGTTTTTTTTTTGGGGTTGCACCCCCTTAAAGGGGGCAATGGCCAATTATTAAATAAACACCGTACCGAAATTCTCCCTCTCTCTTCCTCTGGGGGCGCTCGGTTTTTTTGGTCTGTCTGCCCCTGTCTCTCTTCTTTCATTAGATGGGAAAATGAGTTGATGAAAACTTTTTTTAGAAAATTAAAACGGGGAAAAAAAAGGGGGAAAATAAGGGTTTAAAAATGGATGGGGGGGGGTAATAATGATGATGGGAAAGAAAAAAAAAGAAAAAAAGAAGAAGAAGAAAAGAAAAACTCAACGCAGACAACACAACACCAACAGTGATAACAACGATAAAAGACAATCAACAACATAAAAAAAAAAAAAGTAAAATTTTTCCCCAAAACTGGTTCCTTTTTTTTCGGTCTTCATGTCCTCACTCCCCCCTCTACAGCCAGTCCCCCAAACCCCGAGCCATTTGCATTTCACGCCCCTCCATTATGAAAACCCAAACAAAAGTGGGGCATGTTGGGTGAGGGGGGGGGAGGGGGGTTTCCCGGGATGACTGGACCTGCCTTCTCCAGCCCCAAAAAAATTTAAAAAGGGGCCCAATTTTCACTGCAACACATTGGGGCCCCGGCCTTGGGCGAGAGGAGATAAAGTATAAATGTTTGGGGGGGATTTTTTTGGGCACATTGTTTTTAGTTGTCATTTTTCATACCATCTTATCGTTTTTTTAAGGGGAAAAAAAAAAAAAAAAAGGGGGGGGAAAAAAAAAAACCAAAAAAAACAACTTACATTTAAAAAGAGTTTTTAGTCTTTTATTTTACAGATTCTAATTTTTTTTCCCCCCCCCATAACCCAGCTTTTTTTTTCCCCCCCCCCCCACCAACCAACACACACAAAAACCCCAAACACACACACCCCCACCACAACAACACACCACAAAACACACACAAAACACTAAAAATAAAAAAAAGCCTAACAAAATTGCTTCCATTTTTCCCTACAAAATTTTCTATTTCCCTCCCCCCCTCCCTCCCTTCCCTCTCCCTCTCTCCCCTCTCTCCTCTCTCATATGATGCACTAAAACACCAAAAACACAATCACACACACACCACACACACACCCCAACCCCCACCCCAAAACAACACAACACACACCGCGCGCGCGCGCGGGGCGCGCACATTTACAATTTTTCCCCCCTCTCTCTCTGTTTCGCTCACATGTTACCTCATCAAGGTGTATATAAAAGCCCTCGTAAAAAAAAAAGGGAAAAAAAAAATAACATATGAAAAAAAAAAAAAGGGGAAAAATTCGAGAATTAAAAAACAACCCGGCCCTGCATAAAAAAAAGGGGGAAAAATTTAAAGTTCAAGCAATAAAAATCATTTTTAGCCTTTCCACCCCAAAAACCCCCCCCGTCGATTCTCTCCCCCGTGAATTTGGGGAAGCACACTGCCCTGAAAGAAAAATGTGGGGGGGGCCCTGGATGGGGGCCCCCGAGAAGGGAGAAGAGAGAGAAGAGAGAAGAAGAGAAGAGAAGGGGGGGAGAGAAAGAGACTATACTGACGCTGACAAGGGGGGGAAAACTAACCCGGGGGCGACAGACAGCGACAAGAGGGAAAAAAGATGAAAAAGAGAAGAAGACAACAACAGCAACCAGTTCCAAAAAAAAATAAGACAGACAAAGACACAGAGACAGACAAAAATATACAAAAAAAAAAAGAAACAAAACAACAGACGACAGCGGGGGGTGAGGATGGATGACGAGCATTTTTGCTAAGGGGGGGAAAAGGGGGGGGGGGGGGGGTTAGGGGGCCCAGAATTGGGTTTACCCCCAAAGCCTGAAGGGGGAACAAATTGGGGGGCACGGGACACAGAATTTGGGGGAAAGTCCCTCTATGTTTAAAGGGGGCCCGATTCATGGTCGGTGGAAAAGGCCCCCCCCCCCTTCTGCCCCTTTTTTTGTAACCGGGTTTTCCCCCCCGCAAAACCCCCTGTTCTTTACTTTGTCTTTATGTCAGTCACGTCCTCCCCCTTCAATTAATTTCCCGCTCTGTCCTTATGCTGTCAATCACTCCTTCCGGCAACCACATCCCGCTCTTCACTTTGCTGGGAAAAAAAGTCCCCCGAAAACCCCATCCGCTCTGGACTTGTCGGGCAACAGTTTCCCTTTGTCAAAACCCCCTCCTTTTTTTCACTTAGTGATGCAAACCCTCCTCTCCGCAAAACCCCCATCCTTTTGTCACTTTGCTGTCAATACGTCCTCCCTGGGCAACCAATCCTTTCTGTCACTTAGTGCTGCAATCCCCGGGCCCCCCCGCAACCACATCCTGTTTGTCATTTTTTGCTTTTCAATCAAACCCCCCCCTTCAACCAACCCCCCCCTGTCACTTGGGCCCTTTTTTCACGTCCCTTCTGTCAATCACATCCTGCTCTCCCCCTTTTTTCCTTGTCAATCTTTCCCTTTTGGGTGTAAACCCCGTCCCCCTTTTAAAACCCTTTTTCTTTTATTTTGCCTTGTTCTTTGCCAAATCATTTTTCCCCCCTTTTTTCATCTTTTTTTTCTTTTTTTAAAACAAAAAAATGGTTCTTTTTTTACAGTAAACAAGGGGGTTTTTTTTTCCCCCCTAAGAAAACCTAACAAGAGTAACTTGTATTCAAGACCGGCCGGCCTTTTTTAAAAACTTGAATGAAGTCCCAAATAATAGACAACAATCTAATAGGGGGGGAAAAAACAAGCGCGGGGCCCAAAAACAAAATATCTTCATAAATGTTTTGGGGAAAGATTTGGACTTAAAGGGGGGGGGGGGGGGGGGGGGGGAAATTTTAAGAGGGGAAAAAGGGGCAAAAAATTTAAAAAAAATTTTTTTAAGATTTTAAAAAATCTTCACTAGTGCAAAGGGGCCTTTCCCCAACCCCCTTTTAAAGGGGAGATATTTTTTAAAAAGGCCCGCTCCGGGCCTTTTTCGTCCCTGGGGGGGCTCAAAAACCCTGTTTTGTTCCTCCGGGGGTCAAAAAAAACACCCCAAAGCCAAAATTTCTGGGGGGTTCTCACCCCCAAAGGGGGCAAAAAAGAACCCCAAAAACCCCCCAAAAACACCACAAAATAGAAAAGGGAAAAATAAACGAAGTGTGGGGGGGGAAAAAAAAGTTTGAAAAAAAAGGGGCTTTAATGCAAAAAGTATAAAATGGGGGAAACATTTTTGACCTACCCTGAGACCCACCCAAAGGGGAAAAGGGGATCAAAAACAAACAAAAGGGGGGAAAAAACCAAATAAAAAAAACCCAAAAATTTTTTATAAAAAAAAAACCCGGAAAAAAAGGGGGCGGGAACAGTAACGAAAAACATAAAAATTTGGGGGTATTTTTGTCCCAATTTTCCCCCCTTTTTTTTTCCCCCCTTTTTTTGTTTTGATTAAAGGGGTTATTTGTATTTGTTTCGGTCCGTTGGTGTTTTCTTTTAAATCTCCCTTGCTTTTTTGGGGGTGAACCCTCAGGGGGGGGCTAAAAAATTTTTCCCCTTTTTTTTTATATTTTTTGCATAATGCTCATTTTTCGCCCCTTTTTTCCCCTCCCCACATTTTCGTTTATTTTCCCATTTACTACTTTTTGCGGGGTTTTTTTGGGGGCTATTGGATCTTTTTTGCAACCTTGGTGGTGAAACACCACATATTTGTGTGGGGGTGTCTTTTTGACCCCCCGGGCGCGACACAACCACCGTGTCTCCCTGATGATCCACCCCGCGGGGAAAAGGGCCCCGGGGACAATAAAAATATTCCCCTTTAAAAGGGTTGCGATGGTTCCCCCAGCAGCTTTGTAAGATTTTTAAACCCCTTTAAAATATTTCTTAATTTTTTTTTTCCCCGTTTCTCCATCTTTTAAAAACCGCCCCTCCCCCCCCTTTTAAAAACCCAAACTTTCCAATCCCTTACTTAAGATATTCATTTTTTGGGGCCCCCCCTTTTTTTTTCCCCCCCATTAGTTTTTCGTTTTTTTTTTTGTCGGGCTTTTTTTCAAGTTTAAAAGGGTGGCCGGGGTTGAATAAAGTTACTCGGGGGAGGTTTTTTTTTGTAGAAAAAATACCAACTTTTTTTACGGGGTTTTCTTTTTCGTTCCCCCCCTCATTTTTTTCCGATTTTCCCCTTTTTTTTTTTTTTTTTTTTTGGGTTTTTTTTTTTTGTCTGGTTTTTTTTTCGCACGCGCACCCCTCTGGCTTTTTTTCTTCTATCACTTTTTTTTTATTTTTTCGGTAAAACTTTTCCCCCTTTTCCTTCAAGCCCCTGTAAAAATTTTATTTTTTCTTTCATTCACGTTTTCAAAACAGTGCATCCTGTCATTCCGCCCCTTTGACGCTCATGTCTCTTTTTTACTCCCTTTTTTAAAATTCGTATCTTCATCCACTTTCTGCCCCAAAAATCTTATTTCACCCGGTTTTTTTTATCTTTTATAAAGGCCTTACATCACGAAAAGAAAATTTTTTTTCTATGTGGGTTTTTTGTTTTTTATTTTTCCGGCACTCACATCTTTTGTTATACACACCTTTTTTTTAAACATTTTTTTTTTTCCCCCACATTTTCTCCCGGGGGTTACTTTTTTTAGGACACATTTTCCCCTTTTTACCACCCGGCCCCCTTTTATGTCATATGCAATAATAAAAATTTTTTAAATTTTCACCTTTTTACATTTATTCTCCCATGTAGTATCTTAAAAATCTTTAAAGTTAAAAAAAAAAAATGACAGCGCTTAAAAAAAGGGGAAAAAAAGGTTTAAAAATTTGCCATTTAAAAATTTTAAAAATGATGTTGTTTTTTTTTTGGGGGTTTGGCTTTTAATTTTACCCACAAAAACCCACACACACAACACACACACCACCCCCCAAAACAATTATATATATATATTTATATAAAATATAATAATATATAATAATAGATTTGGTGTTTGTGTGTTTGTTGTGTCGGTTGGGGGGCGTCGTGCGGAGTGCGTGGGGGGGGGTCGTGCGTGCAAATTTGGGGGCCCCGTGCGCCCCCGCGCGCGCGCCGCCGTGTGTGTTGTGGGGGGGGGAAATTTTAATAAAAAAAATTTTAAAAAAAATTTTAAATTTTAAAAAATAATTTTGGGGGAATTTTCCCTTAAGGGGGGCCTTTTTCCCCGGGGGCAAAAACCCAAAACAAAAACGTTTTAAAAATTCCACACTTTTTTTACCCGGGGGGCCCCCCTTTGGGGGGTACCCCCCGAGAAACTCCAAAAAACGCTTCATTCATCGTTTCCCGTGTCATTCATCGGGGGCCCCCCCAAAAGCTCTTTCACTCTTTTTTCCTTCCTTCCAAAAATTTTTCCCCCATTTCTAAAGGGGGCATCTTTTTTTAAATTTTTGCATCCATACCGGGGGCCAAAGGGGGGCCTTTTCCCTTTCCGAAAATTGGGGGGGGGATTTGACGTTGTGCAAGTTTTTTATCCTGTTTCCCCACACAAAACCTCGGTTTATATCCTTTAAAAAGGGGATTTGGGGGGAAAAAAAGCAAACCAAGGGTAACCCGAGGGAAAAACCCCCTTACCGAAAGGGCCCCGGGGTTTAAAAACCCCGGCCCCCGGGGAATCACCCCCCGGGCGTTTTTAACCAACGACTATTCCGGTGGGTGGTGGTTTTTTGTTTTTGTGTGTGTGTGTGGGTTGGTGTTGTGTGTGGGGGAAAGGTATGGGGGGGTTTTATTTTTCACTTGTTTTTTAAAAAATTTTTTATTAAATCTGCTATTTTTTTGGGGTTGTGAAGTATTTTCCTTTTCTTTTTCCCCCTTTTTAAAAGTTTTTAATTTTAAAAAAAACGAACGGCTAAAAGAAAAGAAAAAAGAAGAAAAAGAAAAAAAAAAAGAAAGAAGAAGCCCAAAAAACAACAACAACAAAAAACAACACCAAAACACACCACCCACACACACACACACACAACACAACACCCCCACACACACCCCACACAACTTTTTTTTGTGGGGTTCTTTAATCCCCAAAAACCCTACAAATCCCCCCCACAGCCCCAAAAACCTGGCCGTGGAAATTTGAAAATTGCTCACACAGACCCTTTTTTTGGAAAAAAAAAGGGGCCCAAATTTTGGCTTTGTTTCAGCATAAATACACCCTCTCTCTCTCCCCCCTCTCTCTCTCTCTCTCTCCCCCTTTTCCTCTCTCTGTGTGTGTTTTGGGTTTGGGGGTGTGTGTGTTTTGTGTGTCCCCCGCCGCGCCGCGCGCTTTTTCGTGCGTGCGGGGGGTTTTTTCGTGCGGGGGGGGTGTGGGGGGGGTCGGGGGGGTGTTGGGGTGTTGTGTTTGTGTGTGGTGTGTTTTGTGTTTGTTTTTTTAAAAAAATGTGAAGCTTGTTTTCGTACCTATATTTTTTTGGGGGGGTTTTTTTTGTTTTTGGGGGTGGGGGGGGGCGGTTTGTTTTTTTTAAGGTTTGTGTGTGTTTTTGGGGTGTGGTGCGCGCCGCCCGCGCCGCGCGCGGCAAAAATTTTTTTTGGGTTTTTATTTTTTTGGTTTTGGGGAATTTTTGGGGCTGCTCGCATACAGGGGGGGGGGAAGGGGGAAGGGGGGGTTTTTGTAGTGGTGTGTGTGTTGTTTTTTATTGTGTCGGGTGAGAAAAAGAGAGTGGTGTTTTTTGTGTTTTGGGGGTTTTTTGTGTCATTTTTTGGGGGGGGGGGGCCCTTTCCTTTTTTTTTTTTTTTTTAATTTTTTTTTTATTTGTTCTAAAAGAAAAGAGAAAGAAAAAAAGAGAAGAGAGAGAAAAAGGGGGTTTTTTTATTTTCATCCATTTTTAAAAGAAATTTTTCTTTATTGTTAAAAATTTTTTGAATTTTTTTTTGTTACTTAAAATTTTAA
>JAMYXO010000387.1:30000-35000 GCA_033310375.1 Conus canariensis | reverse complement strand
AAATTTTTGCCAAGTTGACTATTTGATCGGGCAGTTCAGTAGTAAAATACACCAATCAATTTGCATTCCAAATTCTCACCCGCAGTCACGTCAAATTTTATGCAACTTTCTGATCTGATTGTACAATGGGCACTTGAACATAAAATGAATTTCGTCTTCTTGTAGATTTAAACATACAGGGCATGGTCTGTTTCAGCTGTAGGTGAAAAGCGAAATCTGTGTACATTTAATTGGGACACACCCATTCTAAATTGTGCCAGAACATTCCTAAAATTTTCTACATACAGAATACTGATATATTTTTCTCGAGAAACATGTGTTTCAATTAACCATACATGACAACCGTGGACTATTATCCAAATGGGTTTCGCCATTGATGGCAGAAAATTACTAAATAGTCTGAATTTTAATTCTTTTATGAATCCTATTTTCATTACCACAACCAAAAATCCATACTTCTTGAAATCCATTTTCACACAGGATATTCTTGACATGTGTGGCCATGTTACAACGGCCTTTCTCAGCATAGACAGTGACATGTTGTACGCTTTCTTTGAAAATCTGGTATCCGGTTGTTTTAACAATCTAAACCAGTACTTAATACACCGCGGTTAACAGTTGATTATCCATAATGGAAAAAGTCCAAGTTCTCCATATACTACGTCGCTTGCTGATTATTCCTTACATGTAAAAATCTTTTGGCATGCGTAACAGAGGTACTTGCTCCAGCTGGGTGTAAGCTTTGTACCCCCATATCTCAGAGCCATAAAGAAGCAACGGGGACAACCGTGCATCAAAAAGTTTGAAGAAAAATACCGTTGAATTACACCCAAATCTTTTTAGTGGTGCACAGGATGTCGTTGTACATTTCTTCCCTCTAAGTTTAGTTCTTCCCATGGCAAGTGTAAAACTATGTCTAGTAGAAAAAAGTAAGACCTAAGTAATTTGTACGAATTAACCACTTCTAGCGGGTGCCATTCAGAAACCATTTTTTCTCCTTGAGCTGAGAAAACCACCCTTCCTGAAAACAATAATTTTTGACTTGTCTAAATTCACTGTTAACCGCAGTCTTTCTGTTTCTCTTTTGGAGAATATTCAGTTGATTGCTGTTAGCCCCAATCGCAGTAGAAGCCAAAAGAGTGAGATCAACAGCAAACAGCAAAAGGAATAGCTCAGGTTTCGTCTGATGTTGAGGGTAGCCACCATGTTTACCGTTTAAAATTACGTCATTTGCAAGTTCATTTATTAACAAGGAAAATAAAATGGACTAATAACACATCCTTGCATTAAAGCCTTGTAAACATTCAAAAGAAACTTGAGTAGCGTGTAAGAATTTTTATGACATAAAAACACGCTTTTCATCATTGGAGTATATTGCCTGAATCGTTTTTAGCATCCTACCTCGCACGACCTGCTCGTAGCAGAATCGCCCACAAAACCTTACGGTTCACAGTATCAATGCTTTTTTTGAAATCGATGAAGGCCACGTATAGTTTTCGTACTCTTCTGCAAATATTTTTTCAATTACTGCGTTTAAAGTGAATATATGATCTATCGTTAGGCGTGGCCTTTTCTAAAGCCTCTTGTGCTTCACAAAAGATACCGTTTTGCTCTGCCCATAAAGTTAATCTGCATTTGATAATATGTGTAAAAACCTTACTAAGAACACTCAAAAGAGATATGCCTCTAAAATTATCAGAATGTTTGGCATCACCCTTCTTATACAAATGGAATTATTGCTGCCTCCGCCCATTTTGATGGGAAAAAAACACCTCGAGAATATAGCGTTGAAATACTTCTTCAAGTAAGGTAGAACTATTTGCTCTGCATTCTTCAAACATTTTCAGGCAAAATACCATCTAAACCGCTGCCTTCCTTTTTTTTCATGTGTTTAAATCGCTTTTACTGATTTCTTTTTCACCTTATCTCTCCATCCAAATATATATCAAATAACGTTTCGTCTGATTCATCATTTAGGCAATCTTCCCCGTTAACAAATCCTTCGTTGAAAACTGATTTAAAGTGCTGTACCCACTCGTTTTCTGTTATGTCATTTGGAACAACACTTCTTTTATTCTTGTTAATTTCATTCCAAAACTGACTGGAGTTTTCCGCTGAGCTTAAAAGATTTTTCAAATCAAAGTTTCTCTGTGCACGCTCTTTCATGTCGAGCATAGTCCTGTATTCTTTCCTTTCTCCGATGTATTTAACGTAGTCAACTTTATCTTTAGTTTTTCTAGCCCTTCGAAGATGTCTTATTACTTCCCTTTTCTTTGAAAAGCACTCATTATCAAACCATCTGGCTTTACGAGCACTTTGTTTACCTACTAACACTTTTCTTTTCATTGGTTCAGCTGCCTCCTTTAATGATGAAGTAAAAATATTCACCGACTCATCTAGATCCATATCAATCAGAGAAATTGCCAACTCAAGTTGGGTCTGAAAATGTTCTGATCTTAAGTGTTCAGTGAACATGTGGGTTTGATCTTCTGACCAAATAATCTTCTCTAGCTGGACAGCATTGTTGACAGTGGGTTGAACAATGGAATTACCTATCTTACAATATAATTCAACAGGCATGTGGTCTGACTCAATTCTGTCTCCTATGACCATCCGTTCAAAACTGCCACAAAGGTCGAAGCTCGTAAGGAAATAATCAATAACGCTATGACCCTGTTCAGAGAGATATGTGAAATTACCAGAACCCTCGAGCTCTGGACACCCATTTAATATTTTCAAATTATAACAGGCGCACATATCAAGTAACTTCTTGCCAAAATCATTTGTCGCTACGTCACATGATATTCTGTTGTCTATGAATGTAGTAGACCTATCAAAAACATCAGAGTAAAAACTTTGAGTAAATGGACTATTGATGATTTGTACATTACCTGTTCGTCCATTAAAGTCGCCATTACAAAGCAAGTACAGGTTAGCATCCGCTGCGAATAGATCACCTATAATCCTTTCAACTTCCAATGTATGACAACTGGATTCCGCAGTGCCATAAAACGGGCTACCATAGGGTGGGACATACACAGATACGTACAGTATGTCAGATGCACTGCCCAAAAGTTTACCGCATATTCTGACTGCAACTAAATTATCACATTCACATTGTATTACTTTATATATATTTTGTCAGGTTCTTTTTTATCATTACAACTACGCCACCTGACCAACGGCCGTGATGAGATAATTTCAGAGCGGGAGAAACAAACTTAACAAAATTTGGAAAAACATCAGACATATCAAAAGTTTTGTCCATGAATGTTTCTGTTAGTGTAACAAAATCAAAATTATTTAAGTAATTCACCAAGTCCCAGTCTCTGAGTTTGTTTGCAAGTCCCGCTATGTTGAATAGCAGGAAAGACAGTCGCTGGGGCCGGCCTTCATCCTAGGTGTCAGCATCAATGAAGGGTTCTTCACCACTATCCTCCACTGCAACGTCCGCTCCACCATCAGGAGGGTTTGGCGTGGGTGATCCTGGACACACGACATCTGCCTGGGTCTGTTGTACCGCTCGTTGGGTCTGCAGCATGGAGTCTATCCGCTGCTGAGCTACGGGTGTTCCACGGCCACGACCTCTTCCGGAATATCTCGGTCGTTCAGCCGACGGAGTTAAAGGCTCTTGGCTTCCATGCACGCTGTTTGTTGCCTGGGCATGCCGGTCACTGGTGGATGGTATAGGTCGTGCCCGTAAATTATACACAATATTTTCTTTCTGTACCGAGTCACCACTGGTTTTCTGAACTGGTTGCTGTGGTACAGTGTCTGTGTCTCCAGTGGTGCCTGTGTGCTGGGGCGGATCTTTAGGATTGGCTGCCTCCATGCGTGAAAACCCGTTCTGTTGACCGGAGCTTGCATGGTCTGTTCCAATGGGAGGAACAGGTGGAACGGGTGACGGTTTGATTGAGTTGGGGACTGGAGCATTTCTTTCCTCTGCATTTAGAGCTGGAAAGTCAGTTGTCAATAAGCAGTATGTAGGCATTTCATGACCATCCACACGATTCTGTGGGCGCGAATTATCACTGAGATTTCCCCTCTCACCCCCTCTTGAGCGCTTTGCATCATGATAAATAAGGGACGTGTTCCTTCGTCTGGAGTGTAGGGGTTGATCACATCTGAGGATTCTTTTGTTGCGGAGGTCATAAGTATAGACCGCCTCATCCGTGATCAGCCTGTCATGGCGTAGAGTGGATCTTTGCCCTTCATGTCTCAGCTGGCGTTGCACAGGGAGAAGTTCTTTCCTCTTCTGTTGAGTATTTTCAGAGAAATCTTCCCGAACAAAGATATTCTGAAATCCGTCTGAATTTCTCAGTTTTGGTGCATTTTGAAGCACTAACCTCTTTTGGCTGTAGCTCTGGAATGTCACAACAATAAACTCTGCCAGACTTGAATATTCTTTCCAGAGTCAAGTCTTCTTCTATGCCCATTCCGACTCGCACAGTTTGACGAACCTTCCGTTCATAGTCTTGAAAAGAAGGGCCACTTCCATCGAAAGGAAAGCCCCCAAAAAGAAGATTGTTCCGTCTGTTCTGACTATCCAGGTAGTCGCATTTGTCTGATAATGTGGTAATCGTTTCTGTCAATCTGTGCACTTCCGACCATAATGAGTGACACTGATCCTGCATCTCTCTGTTACAATTAGCGAGTTGAGCTTGCTGGTCTTCTAACAGGCACATACGATTCTCTATTTTCTTTTCCACATTTGATAATTTCTTTTCCACTGACACAAAGTGTTTTTCAACGTTTTGTTCATGACGAACATTGTTGGCTTCTATTCTTGCAATGGCGTCATGGAGAATTTGGGACATTTCCGACTGGAGTCGATTAAATGAAAGATCAATTCCATAGAAATTGTCATCACGATGTACAGGGGGCACACTGTTATTGAAGTAGGGCTGTGGTGTATAATAGGACTCCCGGTCATACCCCCTTCCCTGGTACGGAACGTTGGATGATGGAAAAGACTCCCGTTTTTGCCCCCTTCCCTGAGT
>JAMYXO010000387.1:2500-7500 GCA_033310375.1 Conus canariensis | reverse complement strand
GGAGATACGTCAACCAACAACCCGGCCACGGAACAGCCCAAGTACAACGCATCACGTCGCGGAGGTCATGAGGGCGCAGGTCACGACATCAGCGGAGGTCATCGGCGAGGTGAAGATTCTCCTCGCTCCAACAGGGATAGTCGACGTGACAGCGCGCGAGGTGGATATGGCAGTGCACATGGTGGATACGGCAGTACACGCGATGGATACGGTAGTGCACGTGGTGGATACGGCAGTGCACGTGGTGGTGAGAGCACTGCACGTGGTGGTGAGAGCACTGCACGTGGTGGTGTCAGTAGTGCTCGTGGCAGTGTCAGTGGTGCTCGTGGTGGTGGTGGTGGTGGTGCTTGTGGTGGTGTCAGTGGTACTCGTGGTGTTAACGACAGACCGCGTTGCGGTAACAGCAGTGCCCGTGCTGGTGGTGAGAGCAATGTGCGTAGTGGCCACAGTGACAACAGAAATGGTGGCAGTCGACACACTGGAGTAAACGTGACTCAGCTCCGTTCCAGCCAGTCCTCCCCTGTCAACAAGTGTCCCGGCAACAACCCCACCAAGCCCCGGCGATCAACACGGACTAACCCATAGGACAGGCAGGGTCATCTTGATGAACTGACTTTCCTTGTATATAATGTAGAAAACCTGTACTCTAAATTAAGTGATATGTCATTCATGAATTATGTTTCTTCTTTTGATATTGTTTGTCTAACTGAAACTTTTGTGGATAATACCTTTGACTTTAATGGTGTTTTTCATGATCATGTCAAGTTTGTTGCCCCAGCCAGAAAATTATCTCGACATGGTCGAAATTCAGGCGGTGTTTTGCTCCTATTTAGAAAGTCATTAGATAGCTTTGTGTCGAGGGTCGAGTTAAACTGTTGCAATACTGTTGCTGTTAGAGTTGACAAATCTGTGTTCAACCAGGATAAAGATGTTCTTTTACTTGGTTGTTATGTTGTTCCAGAAAATGGACCGTTGTATGACCAAATGGAAATTAAAGACGGTATTGTTATTTTGGAGGAAAGTATTCTACAGATTACAGAAAATCATGATTTTCATGTTATGATAGTTGGTGACCTTAATGCCAGAACAGCTTGTGATCAAACTAGACTCGAATCAATGTTGAATTATTCTCCCAATTCTGATTACGACGTCATGGATGAAAACATTGTGATTGGGGGTTGAAGAGGAAATCAAAAGATGTTAATAGCAATAATTTTGGCAGATCCTTATTAAATATGTGTTTTCAGTTAAATTGCATCATAGTCAATGGTTTATGCCCTAGTGATTCTAATGGTGAGTTCACGTATGTTTCGCCGCATGGCTGCAGTGTGATAGATTATGTAGTCATCTCAGAAGATATGTTTTTAACACAGTCTTGTGATTTATACGTCAGCGATAGAATTGACTCATGGCATTTACCTGTGGAATTCAAATGGAAGAATGTTTGTACGGAAAGTGATAGCAATAGAGATTGTAATGATGAAAATGGTAGTACTGAAAATCGCATCATATGGTCTGAAGACTATGCATTTCAGTACGAAGAAGAACAACAGTCTGTACACTTTAAACAATGCCTACAGAATGCTTATACGGAACTCGATACAGACATTAACAGTTCTATTGTAACATTTACAAGTTCACTGTGCAGCGCTGCTGCGTGCATGATCAGAAAAGTAGGAACAGGTAAAAAGAAAAGCAGCTGGTTTGATGACGAATGTGAGAAGAAAAAGAGAAAGGTAAGACAATCGTTAAGGACATTTAAACGGTTAAAGAAATATAACCATGAAAAGAAAGAAGCATATGTTAAAGAAAGGAAAGAATATAAATATTTACTTAACAAACAGAAAAATGATTTTGACCAAGCGAGATTAGAAAAATTGCAGCAGTCCATTAACGATCCTAAGCTGTTTTGGCAAACAATTCGATCAGTGAACAGAAAATCGGCTATTTATAATACAATCACTTCAGAACAATGGTACAAACACTTCTTTAGTGTATTCAATGAAACAAATTGCGAGGAACAGACTGGGGAAATTGACGTCATGGAAGATACTAATGATAACACATCAGACATAATGTTTAATAGCCCTATTTCCAGGCAGGAGGTTTTCGCCAGTATAGGTAAACTCAAAGCCGGGAAAAGCGCAGGCCCAGACAAAATCATTACTGAAATGTTAAAAACATGCTGACGCCTCAGTTGTTGATTTCCTCGTTGTTTACTTTAATAAGCTGTTTGATTTGGGAGTCTTTCCTATTGAATGGTCTAAATCTATTATTGTACCTTTGCATAAGAAAGGAGACGTAAACCAGCCAGACAATTATCGTGGTATTGCCCTAACAAGTGTTGTTAGTAAAGTTTATACACATATACTAAATAAAAGAATAACGGAATGGGCAGAACAAGAAAGCAAGATCATTGAAGAGCAAGCAGGTTTTAGAGCAGGGTACAGTACTGTCGATCATATTTTCACATTGTATGCAATTGTTGAAAAGTTTTTGCAAAAAAAAGCTAAACTATATGTTGCTTTTGTCGATTTTAGAAAGGCATTTGATTCAGTAAACAGAAATGTGCTTTGGGCAATTATGAGGAAAAATGGTGTTAAAGGTAAACTGTATAATGCCCTTAGAAGCATATACGATAATGTTTTGGCATGTGTGCGTGACAAGTGTAATTATTCTGATTGCTTTGAATGTCCCAGAGGTGTGAAACAAGGCTGTCTGCTGAGTCCCCAATTATTTTCTTTCTTTATAAATGAACTGGCTACTGATTTGTCAAAAAGCGGAAAACATGGTATTCAGTTAATCCCTGGTGCTACTGAAATATTTCTATTGTTATTTGCGGATGATGTTGTTCTGTTGTCTGATACAGTCATTGGACTTCAAAATCAACTGAACTGTTTAAAAAGAGAAGCTGACCGTTTGGCTTTAACTGTTAACCTTGAAAAGACAAACGTAATGATTTTTAGGAAGGGGGGACATTTAGCCTCTATGGAAAAGTGGTACTATGGGAATGAAGTGGTTAAAGTAACGAATTCTTATAAATACTTGGGCATGCTCTTTACGACAAAATTAAGTGTAAGTTCTGCTCTGTCGGAACCCTGTAGAAAAGGGAAAAAAGGAGTTATAGAAATCATAAAGTCTCTGAAAAAACTGAGATCAATAGATGCACGTTTGTTCTGGAAACTCTTTGATTCGCAAATTGAACCTATCTTAACATATGCAGCTGAAGTCTGGGGTCTAGAAAATGATTGTAGACAAATCGAAACTGTACACACCTTTGCTATAAAAAGATTCCTAAATGTCCCCCTGCATGCCTCAAACAATCTGGTGTTTGGGGAAACCGGAAGATACCCACTGTATCTTAGGACATCAATAAAGTGTATCAAATACTGGTTAAAACTCATGTCACTGCCTATGTCAAGAATATGTAGACAGGCTTATGAAATGCTGTTAAGGCAGCATGAATCTGGTCACTTTAATTGGGCATCAAAAGTACAAAAAGTTTTGACGGAAAATGGGTATGGCATAGTTTGGTTGAGTCAAGGTGTTGGGTGTGAATCTGCTTTTATTCTAGAGTTGAAAGATACGCTTATTTCCTGCTTTAAACAGAACTGGCATTCTGAGTTGGAGGATAATGATAAATATAGATGGTTTCATTCTTTCAAAAATGTCTTTGAGTCTGAAAAATATTTGTCATGTGTTACTAATAAGTGGCATAGAGACAGCTTCTCAAGATTTCGACTCAGAGTTTGTGGCCTTAAAAACTGTATTCAGTGGTTCCGAAATGACCAAACAAATATTAATTGCCCATCATGTGGAAATGGATTCGAAAATGAAACTCATGTTTTATTTTACTGTACCACTTATGATGATATCCGTAAAAAATGTGCCATACTGGAATCCTTCCCCAACATTCCCGATCAGAACAAAGTTATAAAAATCCTTTCCAGTAGTAATGAAACTGTTATTAAATCTGTTGCTAAATTTATAGCACTGGCAATGAAGACAAGAAAGAGTAAGTCAGAATTAATGTGCGATAACATTTAACTTAAAAAAAATAACTATTCAAGATGATCCTGTATCAATGTGTGTGTGTGTGTGTGTGTGTGTGTGTGTGTGTGTGTGTTTGTGTGTGTGTGTGTGTGTGTGTGTGTGTGTGTGTGTGTGTGTGTGTGTGTGTGTGCTGTTTGTGGCGCGCGCGTGTTTGTGTGTGCGTGTATGTTTATGCATGTGTGAAATCAGTAAATAATATTGATATGTGCATACAATTGTTCATGTTCACCCCCTTGTCTTAAGGCTGTAATGCTATGACAATAAAACATTTGTCTTGTCTTGTCTTGTCTCTCTCTCTCTCTCTCTCCCATATACATAGACTCGTGCGCACACACCCATATACATACAGACATGCCCACACGAGCATACACACACACACACACACACACACACACACACACACACACACACACACACGCACGCACGCGCACACACACACACACACACACACACACACACACACACACACACACACACACACACACACGCACGCCCGCACACGCACCCGGACTCACACATTATCATGTTTTGTTGCATACTTTGTCTTGTTTACTGATAGCTTCGTAGAATAGTAATGGCACGTATGAACATGGCTAACTAAGCTAATGGTTTTACGGTAATAAAACAAGTATCATTGTCATTGTAATTCTCTCTCTCTCCTTCTCTGTCTGTCTGTCTGTCTGTCTGTCTGTCTGTCTGTCTGTCTGTCTGTCTGTCTCTCTCTCTCTCTCTCTCTCTCTCTCTCTTTCTCTCTCTCTGTGTTAATGAGAATAAATATTGTGGCGCACTGTTTGTTGATTTTGCAAAGGCTTTTGATGTAATTGACCACAAACTGTTATGCAGGAAGCTTTTATTATATGGTATAAAAGGAAATACCTTCCAACTGATAACATCATTCCTAGAAGATCGTCAACAAATCGTTTGTGTCAACAACAATTTATCAGAGA
>JAMYXO010003876.1:10000-18857 GCA_033310375.1 Conus canariensis | reverse complement strand
TTCAATTAATTTTTTTTTCATTTTTTTTGTTCATTTCTTACACCACACCCACCACACAACAACACACACACACAAAACACACACAATGCACGCAAAAACCCCCACACAACACACACAACACAACACACCACACACACACACACACCGCACCACCAAGAAGCCCCCCCCCCCCCCCTCCCGCTTCCTCATTTCTATAATCTACGCCACCTCCTTCACCTTTCAATTCCACCACATCCTATCATTTTTATACAATGAACTACCTCCCCTCTGATCCCCCTCTCACCCCCCCCCCCCCCCCACACACACACCACACACACACACAAATATCCCCCCTTTTCCCCCTTCCCCCCCCCCCCAAAAAAAAAAAAAAAAAAAAAAAAAAACCCCTATCAGAAGGGTAGGCCAGTAGTCGACCCTCCCACCTCCAAAACTCCCCCCCCCCCCCCCCCTGTAAACCCCCCTCCCCCCGCTCTTTCCCTTGACCCCCCCACCCCGTATCACCAGCATCCCAACCCAAGTACTGATTACCCCGGGGTCCCTCATGCAACAAGAACTCAATATATATTCCACAAAATCACCACCCACCCACACCACATTAACTTGCAGTACCCCCCCCCCCTTTCCCTTTTTTTTTTTTTTCACTGACCACTTCCTTTCCTTTGTCCCCATTGTATCTTGTATCTCATGATCACCCATAGAATACAGGTATGCTTGATGCATGTACATGTGTTTGTCGGGAGGTGTGTGTGTGTGTGTGTGTGTGTGGTGTGTGGTGTGTGGTGTTGTGTGTGTGTGTGTGTGTGTGTGTGTGTGTTTTGTGTGTGTCCCCTTCCCCCCCCCCCCCCCCCCCCACATTCCCATATATGACCACCATCATCATTACATTATTACCACCACTCATAAGATATAAGATGTCCTATGTATAACCTTTTTTTTTTTTTTTTTTTTTTTTAAATCAACTGGCATTATCATGCAAATGCCATCATGCAAATTTCACTTATGGCAATGAACAACATCCTATAGCACTGTTTATCCCACTCAAGACAATGACCAATTATCTATTTTCTTCATCCACATGTGTGTATATGTTTGCATATGTGTGTGTGTGGATGTGCCTGTGTACATATGTACCTGCCCATATACAATGTGTGCGTGCATGTATTACACATGCCCGTGTGTGTGAGAGACGGTGATAATTTCATCTATAGATACAACCTTTACCACCAACCGAGTCATTTATCATTGCCCCCCCCCCCCCCCCCCCCCCTCCCCCCCCCCCCAAAGTTGATGTTGGTGGTGGTGGTGGTGGTGGTGGTGTTCTGTTTTTTTTTTTTTTTTTTTTTTAAACTCAACTGGCATTATCATGCCAATGCCATCATGCTATTTCACTTATGGCAATGAACAACATCCTATTTGCACTGTTTACCCCACTCAAGACAATGACCAATTATCCATTATTCTTCATCCTTTTCTTTTTTTTTTTCCAATGGCATTACTACATCAATGCCATGACATTATTTCACTTATAACGACTGCCACCCCTACAGTACTGTAGATCTCATCACAGCTATCAACATCCATCAGTCTTTATAATCATTTCCTTTACTCCACCACTGGCATTATCAAACTTACTAATGCACTCTCCTATCCTTTTACAAAAATGACCATCATCCTACACCACTATGACCATACCTACACCTTTCACATCATCATCATCCACCCATCTTTAAACACCTGCCCCATTCCCCACCGACACTTTACACCATGCCACAACATCATACCACTTTATACCAACAATTATCATCATCCTACAGTATTCTCCAATGAAACATGACCACACCCACCAGTCATCTACCCCAACCCCCTCCACCCACTTTCTAACCTGCAATATTATACCAATGCCACCTTATTATTCCACTTACCTCAGTGACTATCATCCTACAGTACCATTGATCTCACCCATGCCAGTGAGCATCACCCACAGGTCATTGGTATTTTCCTATGCCCCCCCACCTTGCACCATTGCACCATCAACCACTGCATTTTTCCACTTGTATAACAATGGTCACCACTTGGTACTACTGATTTAAAATTATTACCATTATCAGTCACTGAAAATACTCCATCCAGTGAATACCTTCACACTGCACTATATGGAAATGAAGAAGCTGACCAACTGACAAAGGAAGGACAGCAGCCCCAACTGTAAAAGGTAGTCTCCTTGGAATAAATCTAAAATATTTCCAAGGAGACAAATTTAGGAAGATGACTTGAGCAGCACCCAGACTTCAACAAGAGGGATGCATACTACCGGACGCCCAAATCAGACCAAGTGAACATTGTTGGACTGAGGATAAGGCTCCCCTGACCTCAACTGACAGGTCCACTATACTCCACACCTGTGAGTCTTTCAAAACCATCAATGCAGTGCAGCCCCAGAGACAGCGGAGCATTCCCAGCTTGGCCCAAAGTGGAAACCTGGCCTGCCAACTCACCAATGAGTGCAAAACCATACTGACCACTGGAGGGTCTTCACCATACAGCAACCTCCGTCACTACCTCCAGGATTCCGACTAAGTAAACGAAGAAGACCATCATTGTGATACTGAGAACCGGGCACTCCAGGACTATGACATAACATCTCTGCAATACTCCACCTGGCGGGTCTGCAATTAATCCATGCAGCCCCAATGACGGTGTGGAACAGTCCCAACAACACCAAAAGAAGAATCCTGGCCTGCCAACACACTGATGAATGCAAAACCTTATTGACCACTGGAGGGCCTTCACCATACAGAAGCCCTTGCCAGTACCTCCACCATTCCTGCCAAAGGAAACGGAGAAGAATCTCTTCCTACACTACCGTTGATCTCATATGATCATCACCCATCAGTGACTGATTAATGATAATAATTTTTACCCCTCTTTGTGTGTGTGTGTGTGTGTGTGTGTGTGTGTGTGTGTGTGTGTGTGTGTGTGTGTGTTTGTAATATGTGTGTGAAAAAAATTTTCCACAGTTAGTCTCACTATGATCACACGATCTTAACTCACCTAGAACATTGTTTATATGTGTTCCCCCCCCCACCCCCTTTGTGTGTGTGTGTGTGTGTGTGTGTGTGTGTGGTGTGTGTGTGTGTGTGTGTGTGTGTGTGTGTGTGTGCAACACATGATACCCTGTTTTTCATTGATCACTGCTATCTTCTCTCAACAAACAGCAGCATATTGATGCCAACACATTATTTCACCTGGTACAATGAACATCATCCCACAGCATTGTTTACTTTTTTAAAGAACACAATTAATATGAACCTCCCAACCTCCCACCCCCACCCCCACCCCCCACCCATAGTGGATGAAGAGATATGAGCTCTCCTTCTCTTGCCCCCCTTCCTCCCCCCCCCCACACACACATTTACCCTCCTCTTTTTTTTCTCACCCCCCCCCTCCCAATCATACCTTATCACCCATTTATCTTCCATCCCCTTCCCTCCCTCATTAACATTACCCACACACCTTTCACAACTACCCACACATAACTACCACCAGCTCTTTCATCACCCAGCGAAATCATTTATTTTATTCACCTAAACTTTTTTTTTTTTTTTTAATTTATTTTATTTTATTTTTTTTTTTTTTATTTTTTTTAATTTTTTTTTTTAATTTTATTTTATTTTATTTTTTTTATTAATTTTTTTATTTTTTTTTATGTTTCTTCTGTTCATGTACTTATTTACCCCTTCTATATATAATTTAATTTGTTTTTTTTTCTTCCCAGTTTGCCCCCCCCCCCCCACCCCCCCCCCCCCCCCTACCATTATTATCAATCCACCATTATCACAACCGTCACAAAGATATCACACCACCCCACTAAACTAGACACACAACCCTATCGTATCACACAAACCCCCCCCCCCCCCCCCCACCCCCACACCCCCCCCCCCCCCCCCCCTCCTTTTCCTCTCCCATAATCCCCTTGTCATTTCCGCCTAGCGGCTATTCTCCCCACCACATGGACTAACAACAGATGAGTCATTTTCGTTCTTTGTTTGTACTGTCTTAAATGTTAAATGTGATTTATTTTGTCGCCTGAAGAAGACCCAAGTGGTTGAAATGCATCGTGTCTTGTCATGTGCTTTGTTTGTCAATGTCATTGGCGGTAACTAACACCCTCTCTTTCTAAATTTTGCTTCGTTCTCCGCCGTCAGTCACTCCATTTTGAAACTCTGTGAAAGTGTTTTGCTACATCAAACCCAACCAGTCCAAACAGATCTCTGTGAAAGTGTTTTGCTACATCAAACCCAACCAGTCCAAACAGATCTCTGTGAAAATGTTTTGCTACATCAAACACAGCCTTGCATCCATGTTGTCATGACCACAGTTATTGCTGACAGACATCAGATGGCAGCTCTCTCACTGACGTTTCAAAACTTGTGACTTTTCCAATA
This sequence comes from Conus canariensis, assembly GCA_033310375.1. Classification (NCBI taxonomy): domain Eukaryota; kingdom Metazoa; phylum Mollusca; class Gastropoda; order Neogastropoda; family Conidae; genus Conus; species Conus canariensis. The sequence goes on along the minus strand of JAMYXO010003876.1, from coordinate 14,412 downwards.
AAAACAGGAAGTTAAGATCATGATGGCAAGACACGTCTTCCGCTCCATTGGCAAGGGGCGGTAATTTGTTTAGTTCTCAGAAAATAATGAGAGAGAGAGAGAGAGAGGAGAGAGAGAGAGAGAGAGAGGAGAGAGAGAGAGAGAGAGAGAGAGAGAGAGACAGACAGACAGACAGACAGAGAGAGAGAGAGAGGGGGGGGGAGGTCTTGCAAATGTACTAAACTTTCAGGATCTCCTTGAAAAATAAAGCGATGCAAATATGCAAAATACAGTACGTGCCAGTGTGTTGAGTCAAAGTGGAATCCCTGAAGAATATGTCTGTCATTTTGTGACGCGTACTGCTCATTTCTGCATCTGCTTTCTCATCACAGCTACACAGAGAGAGGAGAGAGAGAGAGAGAGAGAGAGAGAGAGAGAGAGAGAGAGAGAGAGACAGACAGACAGACAGACAGACAGACAGACAGAGAGGGAGGTGGGAAGCCAGGGAAGAAGGAAGGGAATGTGGGAAGGAGAGAGAGACAAAGAGAGAGAAAAAAAGACAGACAAATGTTGTAGACATAGACACAGGCAGACAACAGGACACATACAACAGACAGACGAAAAGACATTGTCAGACTCAGACAGAGATATGTCTGTCAATATTTCTGGAATAAAGGCATGCACGGTGACTTTATTTTAGCTGACTAGGAGAGAAAAAAAGGGGTAATTCTTTCTAACCCAGTTAATCCTGTTGGAAACAAGAGATGCTCTCTTGTGTAGTTCATACAAAAAGAAGCAAATGAACACACACAGGTAATGAATTATCCATTTCCCCCTTAGATCTCAAGTTTCAATTTTGTAAATAGCAATTGATCGCACAAACTGCCTAAAGGAGAGAGAAATTTGAATCCCAATCTCGTTCCTGACTTCACCGACAAATATAAACATATTTCCGCGAAAGTGTTTTATTACATCAAACCTAGCATTAAGCACGGGTTCCCTAGATGACTGTTATTGCTTAACAAATGCCGGGGAACATATTTCTCGCCGACTTCTGAGACTTTACGTTTTCCTGCGAAAACAGAAAGCAAACGCCGAAGCAAGACAGGATTTCCGGTTCGTTGGCAAGGCGCTGTAACTCCGTCAGTTTACCGCACATATTCCTTGGATCATGTTCGGGATCTCCTGGGGAATTACTGCAATGCATTTATGCAAGGTAAGAAATGTATCTGCATGCCATGTTGGCATGGGATCCCTGCAGAACGTGTCTGCCGTGTTATGACGCCACACGGACTGTTCATCTCTGTATCTGCTTTCTGATTCCAATACACCTGCACAGAGAGAGAGAGAGAGAGGAGAGAGAGAGAGAGAGAGAGAGAGAGAGAGAGAGGGGGGGGAGGGAGAGAGAGGGAGGAAGAAAGACAGAGACAGAGAAAGAGAGACAGGAAGAGAGAGAGAGAGAGACAGACAGCCAGACAGACAGACAGAGAGAGGGGGAGGGAAGCAGGGACAGAGAGGCAGACAGACAGACAGACAGACAGACAGACAGAGAGAGGGGGAGGGAAGAAGGGACAGAGAGGCAGACAGACAGACGGAGAGACCGACAGACAGATGTACAGACAGACAGACAGAGATACAGGCATAGACATAAACAGAGATACAAAAGCACACAGGGAATAGACAGATACAAGACAGAGAGACAGAGACTGCCAGAAAGATATTTGTTAGCATGTTAAGAAAAAGCATGCACTGAGTCGATTAGCCCTGATAACGAAAGATGTATAAATTCTTTCTAAACCACTGGTCTCAAAGGTGATGTGAAAAGCCGACTCGTGTAATAATGATAGATAGAAACAAACGAAAAAATACAAGTGACTAATTATCTAGTTTACCCTCTGGAATTTAGCTGTCACTTTTGTAAATAATAATAATAATAATAATAATAATAATAATAATAATAATAATAATAATAATTTTTATAGCGCCTATTCTCTAAAAGGTTAGGACTCTAAGCGCTTTACATATAATGTAATAAACACTCTCGTTTACACAACGGGCTGCCTACCTGGGTAGTGCCGACTGAAGAGCTGCCTGCCGGCGCATCATTCAGTCGTTTCCCGTGTCATCCGGTCAATATTGTGCACTCAGTTTCCTTATTTCCTTCATTCTTTCCATTTCTCACGCAGGGTGCATGCTATGTGTAACGTCTCATCCATACCAACGGCCAAACTGGCCTTCTCTTCCGAAAGTTGGAGATGGGACTTCACGTGTGTGCAAGATGTTATGCGTGCGTTCACACACGGAACCTCGGTTTATAGTCTCATTCGAAGGACTGTATGGGAAATCGGGTCCGAACCAATGTCAACTCCGAGGGAAAAATCCCCCTGCACCGAAACGGCCCGGCGGAGATTCGAACCCGCAACCCCATGATCACCAAGATTACGAGTCCGACGCTCTACCAACTGAGCTATTCCAGCACCGAATTCCGGCAAATTAATTATACAAGCTGTCTAAATGAGAGAGAAGCTTGAATTCTAATCTGGTTCCTCACATCACTGATCAGATGAACATAATTATCTCCGAGAGCGTGATTGATGACATCAAACCCAGCCTTGAACGTGTCTTCCCTGGATGACTGTTACTACTTAACGAACGCCGGGAAGCATTTTTTTTCTCGCCAACTTCTAAGACCTCGCGTGCTTTCGAGCGAAAACAGAAAGCAAACATGGTGGCAAGACAGGATTTTCGGTTCGCTGACATGGCGCTGTAACTCAGTTAGGTTTCGCAAATGCTCTCTGGGGGAGGAGAAAAAAAAAGGCTTCCAAATGTCCCCAACTTTGAGGATCTCCCTGGGGAACACTGCAATGCATTTATTCAAAGCAAGATATTATCTGCATGTCATGTTGGAATGGGATTCCTGAAGAACGTGTCTGCCGTGCTACAACACCATGAGGACTGTTCATCTCTGTATCCGCTTTCTCATTCAGCACGAGAGAGAGAGAGAGAGAGAGAGAGAGAGGAGAGAGAGAGAGAGAGAGAGAGAGAGAGGAGAGAGAGAGAGAGAGACGACAACAACAACAACAATAACAACAACAACAACAACAAAACGACAACAACAACAACAACGACGACGACAAATCTGGCCCTTCTGACTCAAAACATGCTGACAGCGTCACGGTAGAGAATTGCAGCGGGACTCAGTTGATTCCAGCAAGTGGTGAGTGCACAGCGCAGATCTGCGACAGTACTGATGCGGCGATTTTTTTTTTATTTTTATGTTTGTTCACGTGAGTCTTGAGGACTTGCCACACGTTCTCGATCGCATTTAGATCTAGTCTTTGAGGGGGGGGGGGGGGGGGGGGGCAGCAAGACACGGGAACTCTGGGCTATCGCTTCCAGGTCTCGGTGTGAGTCGAGCGGTGAACAGAGGCGTTGTCACCTTGCAGGTACCAACGTTTGGGTAGTGGTCGGCAACAAACGGCAGAAAGTTGTTTTCCAGCACATCAGTGTACTTCTGAGTGTTATATTGCCTTCACGAACACAGTGGTCCAACTCTGTCATACGAAATGCATCCCACACCATCAATTTCAATGTAGTCTTCGGGCCAAGATGGACGCTGCACAGAGAAAGCACTGACCACTTCTCTTCGACTTTCCTCCATAGTTTTACACGTCCATTGGGTTTGATCACAATGGTCATTTCATCACTGAAAATAACATTTTTCCACTGATCGTTCACAGTCCAGTGAAGTTCACTCCTACAGTGCTGCAGCTGGTTCTGTCTGTTCACTTCCTTGATGACTGGTTTCTTCACTGGGGATGCTTTGAACAGTCAAGTCCATGCAGATTTCGCTTGATCGTCTTTTGGCTGACTTCAGCGGAGGTTGATGCACAGAATTTGGCTGAAATTTCAGAAAGTGTGGCAGATCTGTCCCGTTTTACGATCTTTGACAGTGCAGACACGCACCTGTTTGCAAACACTTTGGACTTACCACTCCTAGGTTTCTTTTTTACTGTTGTTCTGTCACAATAGCGCTTGTAAACTTTCCCGACGGTTGACCTGTTCAAGTTCAACACATTTGCCACCTCAAACACCCAAAGCCCCTGGTTTATCAACGACACAATTTATTTTTTCGTCTCCTATGTAGGCTGTTTGTTTCCCGATGCCATTCCAAATCTAACAGCAAACCGCAAGTAACGGACGACAGTTCAACGATTTTATTTACTTCACACAAAAGAGTACACTTGTGAAAATGACGTCAGTGCTTTTCGGTACACAAACATGTCACCAACGCTGAAATATTGGCTAGACAATCTAGTGGAAACAAACCGCTTCAAATTTGTCCGTAATTAGAGGGGACAGACTTTTGTCCCTTTACCTGTAGTAGTAGTTAGTAGTAGTAGTAGTAGTAGTAGTAGTAGTAGTAGGAAGAG
>JAMYXO010003876.1:0-5000 GCA_033310375.1 Conus canariensis | reverse complement strand
GACTTCTTCCATCTTGGAAGATACTGCCCAGCGACTTCTTCCATCTTGGGAGATACTGCTCAGCGACGCCTTCCATCTTTCTAAAAAAAATCTACAAGTATCTGCCTAGGGAATGGTTCTTCCATCCTCTCTCAATCCCAAGATATCAGCAGCTTTGTGGTGTGTACAGGACAATGCCTACTACCATCTGGAATGTGATGAGTGATGTGCACCACGCAGGTTCCAGTGGGGAAATGTCTCCACACTCCCCCCCCCCCCTCCCCCTTCGTCTCCCCTTGTTTTCTGTTTGTTTCGTTATTCTTCGTTATTCTACATAGAATTAAGACAGTGGAGATATGGAGAAAAAAAAAAAAAACGCAAGACACACAAAACAAAAAAAAAACATATGCAATTGCACAGTAATTTAGCCTGTGCAGTAAATACCAAACGCAAACCAAACTTCTGTTAAGACTGGAAGAAATCAGCTGAAGAACCACTTCTCTACATTGATGTTCTCTTAAACCGCGAACATTCTGGGAAGAAAGTAGCCTTTTAATTAACAGGTTCTGTAAAACAATGCAGTACAAATATAACTGTGCATCACCTGTTGTACTCGATGACAGCCCTGAAACGGCCGTGCATGGTCACCTGGGCTGAAAGGACAATAAACCCAAGTCTGAAACTGTCCTTCAGATGTTTATCGATCTCAGTCGGCTCTTTTCCCACCTGGTTCGTTGTCATTGCCTTGCAGAGGTATCACATATTTGGAATTGACCACCAGAGACTCGAACAGCCTCCAGAATGTTATGGATCAAATGAAGGCCGGCCTTCAGAAGACGATGCAGTCTTCTTACCAGTCCTCACGTTACTTGCCAATAACTGTCTTCTCTCCCCTGGAATTCTTTCGTTAGCAAGCAATAAGGTCTCTGCTACCGGCTGTTCTTGCCATGTGTCTCTTCTTCCTTGCCATGTGTGAAGGACAGAGGGGGAAAAGAATTATTCAAAGGGATGTAAAGGGGTAAATCTGACAAAAGTTACGTATTCAACTACACTACAATGTTCCCCCCTCCCCCCCCTCCCACACACACACACACACACACACACACACACACACACACACACACACACACACACGCACGCACACACACACACACACACACACACACACACACACACATTCAAGTATACTTAGATGCAGGCAAACACACACACACACACACACACACACACACACACACACACACACACACACACACACACACACACACACACACCCCACCTCCTCCCACTTACTGTCCCTCACCCCCACCTCCAGCCTGCCTTCTTCCACCTCCCTGATTTGTCAGCAAGAGATGTCAGTTTCCCTCCACGGTGTGTATCTGGCCACGATTGCCTGACCAACACTATTCTTAGGATGTATGGCAGGGGTGTGTATCTGGCCACGATTCCCTGACCAACACTATTCTTAGGATGTATGGCAGGGGTGTGTATCTGGCCACGATTCCCTGACCAACACTATTCTTAGGATGTATGGCAGGGGTGTGTATCTGGCCACGATTCCCTGACCGACACTATTCTTAGTATGTATGGCAGGGGTGTGATCTGGCCATGATTCCCTGACCGACACTATTCTTAGGATGTATGGCAGGGGTGTGTATCTGGCCACGATTCCCTGACCAACACTATTCTTAGTATGTATGGCAGGGGGGTGTATCTGGCCACGATTCCCTGACCAACACTATTCTTAGTATGTATGGCAGGGGGGTGTATCTGGCCACGATTCCTGACCGACACTATTCTTAGGATGTATAGCAGGGGTGTGTATCTGGCCACGCTTCCCTGACCAACACTATCCTTATAATGTATGGTAGGGGTGTGTATCTGGCCACGATTCCCTAACCGACACTATTCTTAGGATGTATGGCAGGGGTGTGTATCTGGCCACGATTCCCTGACCGACACTATTTCTTAGGATGTATAGCAGGGGTGTGTATCTGGCCACGATTCCCTGACCAACACTATCCTTATAATGTATGGTAGGGGTGTGTATCTGGCCACGATTCCCTGACCGACACTATTCTTAGGATGTATAGCAGGGGTGTGTATCTGGCCACGATTCCCTGACCGACACTATTCTTAGGATGTATGGCAGGGGTGTGTATCTGGCCACGATTCCCTGACCGACACTATTCTTAGGATGTATGGCAGGGGTGTGTATCTGGCCACGATTCCCTGACCAACACTATTCTTAGGATGTATGGCAGGGGTGTGTATCTGGCCACGATTCCCTGACCGACACTATTCTTAGGATGTATGGCAGGGGTGTGTATCTGGCCACGATTCCCTGACCGACACTATTCTTAGGATGTATGGCAGGGGTGTGTATCTGGACACCATTCCCTGACCAACACTATTCTTAGGATGTATGGCAGGACGATGGGAGCTTAGAAAACTGGCCAAACAACTATCTTCGTGGACGAAGGCAAAATGATGGGCAACACCCCAACCTGTTGCACACTGGCTGTGGAGATCACCGACTGTCCCAGGTTCCTTTATACCACTCACGTGACCTACATGCATTGGGGCAATAAAAAAGAGGGAGCATGAATGGTTGGAGATAATGATGATGAAATCAGTGATCATGACCAGTTTATGGCTGCTAGCCATCACCCACACATGTACGTCCCGGAATCACTGTTGGGACTGATAAGCGCTCGGAGGAACCAGTCAGCAGCAATCCACATCTCGCGTTCTTTCCCAAGAAAACAGAAATATGACGGTTAGACGGCACGTCCGGTGTCACGATCGGCGGTACTAAATCAGTACGTCCACGTGTTTAAGAGTGGTGTGGATTCAAGATATAGAGCGTGTGCGCGTATGCGTGCGAGTGTGTGTGTGTGTGTGTGTGGGTGTGTGTGTGTGTGTGTGTGTGTGTGTTGTGTGCGCGCGCGGCGCGGGGTAAGACTGGGGTTTAGTTAGCTGGGGTTTGGCTAAGTTTCTCGGGGTTAGGTAGAAAGGGTAGGCTAGGCAGGGGGGCTGGGGAGGTAGGACATGCAATATTCTTACTTTCCGGTCTTCACTTGTTGAAGGGATGGAGCGGGAGGTTGGTTTCGTTCCCGATTGTTACCCTTTTATTACTTTGGTTCTATACCAGAGAAGGCGGTGCAGGATATCGGTTGTTGTTGTGTTGTCAAGTCTGTGAGTTGTTGTGGTAAATTGTCGTGTTGTTGCACGAGCAACAACTAGTCCGTTGGTCAGGTGTGTCAGCTCTGCGGAGGGATACACTGCTCTGACCAATCGTTGTTTTGTGTGGTGAGTGGAGTTCGCTTGATTCCGACCAGGGCGGAATGCGTTGGGGTAGCTTCACTTCAGTCCTGGTGTTCGTCGGAGTGGACGTACTCCTTGTAGGTGCGGCGGCAGCGCCGTTAGTTTTTGAAGAGTGACTTCGAGTCATAGTTAGTGCCAGGTCCTCGTCGGGTTTGGGTGCCCTTGGCCTGTGCTGAGTCGGTGTCATCCTTGTGGCAGCCACTGTCAGCCAGTTGCAGAACTGGTGTGGTTGATCGTCTGTATGTCCAGTTGTGTCAGCAGGTATCCTGCTCTGTCCTGAGGCTGGGGCCAGATCACCGCAGTCTACTGCCGCGTGCCGGCAGGTGAGCGGCGCTTTCCAGTGCCTGCTGTTTTCCGGGAGAGGGAGACCACCCAGGCCGTCTGCCTTCTGTGGGGCAGCTCTCCTCCAGCTACCGGTGCTCTTCCGGGAGTTCTCCGGCACTGGTTCCTCTTCCCTGTTCAGGCGTCCTGTGAGAGGGCGCTGCACCAGGCCTTTTTCACCCTCAGTGTCCGACGGGGCCTTCAGAGGAGGCGTCCTTCGAGCCCCAGACTCGTCGAGAGGGTGTCTGGTGTGTGTGTGCGTTGGGGGTCGTGCCCATCGGGGGAGGAGTCAGACTGCGGGAAGCCACGGTCAGCGCCGGGGTGCAGAGTCTTCGGGGAGGGTGTCGGGCCGCGGAGGAGCCACGGACAGCGCCGGGGTGCAGAGTCTTCCGGGGAGGTGTCAGCCTGTGAGGGGCCCCGTACAGCGCCGAGGACTGGAGTTTTCCGGGCCGGGATGGGTTGTCCCATGGTTGTGGTAGAAGGGGTGTAGCGTTAGGCAGTAGGGTTAGGGGGGTTAGCTACTGCCTCCTTTTAGGACGTAGTGGCCGCACAGTGTAGGGTACTTGTCGTTGCCTCCCTTAGGGACGCAGCGACCAGTTTGGTAGTGGTCCCCGGGTTAAAAGAGAAGGGTGAGTCCTGGGGAGAGGTGTGGGTGGTAGCAGTCATTAAGAGATTAGAGTCCCTTTGGTAAATCCTTGTCCCTAGTAGTTAGTCACCACGTGTGCGGGCTATCGCTGTGTCCCCAGGTCACAGTGATATACCGCAACTGGTGTTTCAGGTTAGGTTAGGGTCTTCCAGGTCATTATAGTAGAGTAGGGCGAGTCAGCGGGAATTGGGATACTTGTGTGCAGTTGTGGATGTGCGTGAGTGGTGGCGCCATAGAGTGTGTGTGAAATAAAGAAGCGTGCGTGATTGTAAAACTGTTAGTGTGCTGTGTTGTCTGACCTAGTGTGTGATAGGCGTGGGTAAGGGTGGTAGGGCCGTCCGGCTTAGCGACCGTGACATTTGGTGGAGATGCGGGGTAACATAAGGGGTTCTGGGTAGGTGATAGGTAGCTAGGAGGGAGGTAAGGGGGGTGTTGTGTCCGGTGTGTACGTTGTGTGAAATGTAAGTGGGTGGTTGGTAGGGAGCGTACCAGTACCCTGGGAGGTGGTACGTAGTGTCCCTGTGCACTTCAGGCAGGTTTCCATTGGCATTGGGCAGGGCACTTGTGTTGGTGTGAATGGGTTGGCGCTACCGTGTGAGTGAGGTATGAATGGTCAATAAACATTGAGTGGTTGTTGGAAGTGTGAGTGATTACACCGTACAGTGTAGGTGAGGGCCGGAGGGTACCAGGTGTCTTTTGTGTCCCTTACATATGGTATACCCCAGTG
>JAMYXO010003875.1:17500-18864 GCA_033310375.1 Conus canariensis | reverse complement strand
TCTCCTCTCTCTCTCTCTCTCTCTCTCTCTCTTCTCTAAGAATACGTCGTTGGTTGTGTTATCAAATTATTACTGATTGGTGATTGTTTTTTTGTTGTGTGTTTAAATTTTCTTGAAGCTTTCATTATTTGTTTATTAGGGGGCAGAACAGTAAAAAGGCCTTTAATGTGCCTAATTCTTTACCCATTAAAAATTCAGTCAATCAACTGCGTCATCCAAAATCGCCTCCAGAAGAATTGCATCATCAGAAGAGCATCACGAGAAAGGCATCCTGTGAATTGCGTCATCATGTGGTCTGTGTGGAGTGCAGGCAGACTGAACAGCCGGCGGTGCTTTCCACAGCAAAGCAGCCCAAGCGGCAGGGAACACAGGCGGTGGCATGCCAGCTGTCTGCTGAACCAAGAAAGACGTCTTCCTGATGATGTCCGCCTGGACCGTCTGCGAGTTCAGGGGGGGGGGGGGGGGGGGGGGGCAACGTGGTGTGCAGTGTGCAAACCAAAAGAGAGAGAGAGAGAGAGAGAGAGGAGAGAGAGAGAGAACTGAAGTGAAAAAGCAAAACCAGCAATGTAAACAAACATATTCCGATATTTCGAGTGGCCGCTCTTTTTCAAGGACGACAGACTGTACAATTCACGTCAAAAGCGGAGTGACATCATTGGGTCGATGCTAAAAAAAAAAAAAAAAAAAAGTGTCATGTCAGTAATGTCATCACCAAGTGACGCAAAGCCTAAAACATCGTCCTGTTGTGATTATTTTGACACTCCCCACACCTACCAATATACCCCCCCCCCCCCCCCCTTATCTTACCATCTCTCTCTTCCCTCAGCTCACCTCCTCTCTCTCTCTCTCTCTCTCTCTCTCTCTCTCTCTCTCGGGCGATCATCATGGTAGTTGTACCAGTGGCTATCAAATGCAAGGGAAACTCAGCACGCGTGACTAATGATCAGTCATGTGTGTTCACGCCTTGTGGATGCTTTGTTTGTAGCTTACGAATCCAGAATTTTTCTTTGAGATCTCTATCAATGTCACTGTCTATGTACTGTTTTGCAATGGGCATACCATAATATATATATATATATATATATATTATGTGTGTGTGTGTGTGTGTGTGTGTGTGTGTGTGTGTGTGTGTGTGTGTGTGTGTGTTATATATATATAGAGAGAGAGAGAGTGTGTGTGTGTGTGTGTGTGTGTGTGTGTGTGTGTGTGTGTGTGTGTGTGTGTGTGTGTGTGCTTAGAGAGAGAGAAAGAGATGATGATGATGATGATGATGATGATGATGATGATGATGGAGGAATTTGTTAGCCTGCACTTGTATGTATGTATGTATGTATGTATGTATGTATGTATGTATGTATGTAGAG
>JAMYXO010003875.1:0-12500 GCA_033310375.1 Conus canariensis | reverse complement strand
TGCTGCAATACTATCCAGTGCAGTTCCATGCTGCAATACTATCTGTGCAGTTCCATGCTGCAATACTATCCGGTGCAGTTCCATGCTGCAATACTATCCAGTGCAGTTCCATGCTGCAATAATACTATCCAGTGCAGTTCCATGCTGCAATACTATCCGGTGCAGTTCCAGGCTGCAATACTATCCAGTGCAGTTCCATGCTGCAATACTATCCAGTGCAGTTCCATGCTGCAATAATACTATCCAGATCAGTACCATGCTGCAATACTATCCAGTGCAGTTCCATGCTGCAATAATACTATCCGGTGCAGTTCCATGCTGCAATAATACTATCCGGTGCAGTTCCATGCTGCAATACTATCCAGTGCAGTTCCATGCTGCAATATTATCCGGTGCAGTTCCGTGCTGCAATACTATCCGGTGCAGTTCCATGCTGCAATACTATCCAGTGCAGTTCCATGCTGCAATACCATCCAGTGCAGTTCCATGCTGCAATAATACTATCCGGTGCAGTTCCATGCTGCAATACTATCCAGTGCAGTTCCATGCTGCAATAATACTATCCGGTGCAGTCCCATGCTGCAATACTATCCAGTGCAGTTCCATGCTGCAATAATACTATCTGGTGCAGTTCCATGCTGCAATAATACTATCCAGTGCAGTTCCATGCTGCAATACTATCCAGTGCAGTTCCATGCTGCAATACTATCCAGTGCAGTCCATGCTGCAATACTATACAGTGCAGTCCCATGCTGCAATACTCTCCGGTGCAGTTCCATGCTGCAATAATACTATCCAGTGCAGTTCCATGCTGCAATACTATCCAGTGCAGTCCCATGCTGCAATACTATCCGGTGCAGTCCCATGCTGCAATACTCTGTGGTGCAGTCCCATGCTGCAATACTCTCCGGTGCAGTTCCATGCTGCAATACTCTCCGGTGCAGTCCCATGCTGCAATACTCTCCGCAGTCTCGGTGTTCATCCAAATCCGGGGCAAGCCTGATATTCCTCAAAGTGACTCAGCGGCAGTGCAGTGTCTTCTCCGATGGGTTGCCTCGGGGCTACCTGATACTGAGTGTTCGCTGTAGACTGTCGATGCTGAAAACTGTGCCAGGGAAAGATCTGGTTGTGGCTGTGGGGGAGGGAAGGAGGGGGGGGGGTGAGGAGGGGAGGGGGGGGGGGGGGGCTGGAGCGATAGGTGTGGGAGAGATGCGCCGGTGAATGGTCACTGTAGATGATACAGTGAACACAGTGAGAGAGACAGAGAGACGGGAGGGGGGGGGGGGAGAGGGAGGGAAGGAGAGAGAGAGAGACAGAAAGAGAGGGAGGGAGGGAGAGGGAGAGAGAGTGTGTGTGAGAGAGAGAGGGGGAAAGAGAGAGAGAGAGGGGGGAGGAGAGAGAGAGAGAGAGGAGGGAGGGAAGGAGAGGGAGATACAGAGAGAGAGGTAGGGAGGGGGAGAGAGAAAGGGAGAGAGGGAGAGAGAGAAAGTGAGAGAGAGAGAGGAAGAGAGAGCGAGAGAGGGAGGGAGGGAGAGAGAGTGAGAGAAAGAGAGAGAGGGGGTTGGGAGAGGGAGAGGGGGAGAGAGAAGGGGGAGGGAGAGAGAGAGAGAGGGAAGGAGGGATGAGTGAGAGAGAGAGAGAGTTAATGAGAGAAAGAGAGAGGGAGGGAGGGAGAGAGAGGGGGAGAGAGAGGAAGAGAGAGAGGGAGAGAGAGGGAGAGAATGAGAGGGGGAGAGAGAGAAAGAGGGAGAGAGAGGGAGAGAATGAGAGGGGGGAGAGAGGAGAGAAAGAGGGAGAGAGAGGGAGAGGCGAGAGGGAGAGAGGGAGGGAGATGGAGAGAGAAAGAATGAGAGAGAACGAGATAGAGGGAGTGAAGAAGAGAGACAGACAGACGAGCAGACAGAGACAGAGACAGACAAACAGACAGACGGACGGATGGACAGACGGTTAGACAGACAGACAGACAGACGGACAGGCAGACAGACGGGCAGACAAAGAAGTAAGACACAAAAAGACAGATACACAGACAGACAGACAGACAGACAGAGAGAAAATCACACACACACACACACACACACACACACACACACACACACACACACACACACACAACACAAGAACCACGGTTTGAAAAAAAAAAAAAAAAAAAGCTCAATGAGGAAAATGACCAATGTTGCCTACAGAGACCAGTTTTAATCTTTTTTTTTTTTTTTCTCCATGTAGATTAGTCTCAACTGCAGCCACTCACAGCACTGTACTCCTTGTTCTATTTAAATAGCAAAAACAACGAAATACAGCGAGTACAGTGGAGCGATTTGTACGCTGACAGCGAGTGTTTGTGTGCGTGTGTGTGTGTGTGTGTGTGTGTGTGTGTGTGTGTGTGTGTGTGTGTGTGTGTGTGTGTGTGTGTAGGGAAGGTGCAAAAAGCGAAATATAATCCGTTATAATAACCTCTACGCAAGAATGAATTGGTCTTTTCTGTTCATACCACCGTCCGAAGTTGTTGTTGTTGTTGTTGTTGTTGTTGTTGTTGTTGTTGTTGTTGTTGTTGTTGCTGTTGTTGTCGTCGTCGTCGTCGTCGTCGTTTTTGTTGTTGTTGTTGTCGTCATCGTCGTCGTCGTCGTCGTCGTCGTTGTTGTTGTTCTTCTTCTTTAACAACTGCATTCCCGGGAATCTTCGAAATTGAAGTCAGTTTTACCAAAGTTGTTTTTAGATATATCAATGCTGATTTTTGGCTCAAGAAATTCTCTGCCTATGCACCACGTGATAACACCGGAATAAATTAAGAATGTGTGAAGACTCATCTGAATGAGCAGCAGCGCACTGCATCAGCAGATAAGACGTCGGAAGACCAAGGCCAGGATTTAAACCACAGTGCCAAGGACATCCACGCTGTTGGTTCGGATGAGGAATTTGCACAGGCCCTCGATGCCAGGCGCCTGAAACTCAACCTGCCACGAGCAAACGAAACTGAAGATTGGGAGAAACTGGATGCAAAAATCGTCCAAAGACTCGATGCACTGATAGGGAAAAGCACCCTGGAACACAAACTAGCCACATATGGGGACATTGTGTATGCCACATGTAGAGACGCCTATGGAGCAAAACTACCCAAAGAGAAAACACCTCCAAAGAAATCCAGACGCCAAGAAAAGATGGACAAGATCAGGGTCCAAAAGAAAAACCTTCAAGATGCAAATGAAGACCGCACTGCCAGCTGAAAAACAAGGCTTGGAAAAACTGTGGAAAGACCTGAAAGAAAAACACAGCGCCCTCAGCAAAGCGGAATCTGCGAGGAAGAGGAAGAACAAAAGAAGAAGACACAAGAGCGCTTCTTCAGAGACCCCTTCCAGTTTGCCAGAACACTGTTTGAGCAGCCAAAATCTGGGACCCTAAGTGTGGACAAAGGAGTTCTTGAGCAGCATCTGAGGAAAACATACTCTGACCCACAGAGCAAAGCACCACTCGACATTCAAGGTCTGGTGTGGCCAACCAACCCTGAGGAACAGTTCAATGGCAAGCCTCCAACGTTGGCGGAAATCAAGAAGGTGGTCGACAAAGCCAGAGCCAAATCATCACCAGGGCCAAACGGAATACCTTACCAGCTTTACAAGAAATGTCCCAAGGTGCTGGAGTGGCTCCACAGGCTGCTGCGATCGGCTTGGAGAAACCAGAAGATCAGCGGCCAGTGGATGCGGCAGATGGTGTGTACATCCCCAAAGAGCAAAAACTCAAGGGACATCAGCCAGTTCAGGCCAATATCACTACTGAACGTCGAAGGAAAATCTTCTTCTCTGTCATGGCAGCAAGGCTGACCAAGTACTGATGGAAAACAAGTACTTGGATGTGTCAGTCAGAAAGGTGGCATCCCATGCGTGGCTGGCTGTGTAGAAACACGCCACAATGATCTGGGACGCAATCCAAAAAAGCAAAAACAGAAAAGAGAGACCTGGACGTAGTGTGGCTTGATCTGGCAAAACGCATATGGATCTGTGCCCCATGAGATGATACAGTTGGCTCTTGAGATGTACCATGTGCCAAGAAAATCTGCGACATGCTCAAGAAGTACTTCAATGGCTTCTCAATGCGGTTCTCTACCAAGGAGTACACAACAGACTGGATCAACTTGGAAGTGGGTATTGCAATGGGCTGTGCAATTTCCCCAATACTGTTCGTGCTGGCAATGGAACTCATCTTGAAAGCAGCAACAAACAACGCGAGACAAACAGACCTTGGCGATGGATACAAGATGCCTCCTCTCAAGGCCTTCATGGATGACACTACAGTGATTTCATCCAGAGAAGACGAGACACGTCATGTGCTGGAGAGGCTGGACGACATAGTTGCCTCATCCAGAATGAAGTTCAAGCCAAAGAAATCACGGAGTCTCTCACTGAGGAAAGGAAAAGTGGCCGGATCTGTGGTCTTCAGTGTTGCCAACCAGGCCATTCCAACATTTTACAGAAGAACCAGTCAAGAGCTTGGAAGATGGTATGATGATACGCTGAAAGACACACAAAGAGCAAAAGAAACCAAGCAGATGGCGGAGGAAGGCTTGGAGACCATTGACCAGTGTGGGCTCCCTGGCAAATACAAGGTCTGGTGTCTGCAGTTCATGCTGATACCAAAGCTGCTATGGCCTCTGATGATATACGACATCTGCACCAGCATAGTGGAGGCAATGGAAGCCAAAATCAACAAGTTCACAGGAAATGGCTTGGTGTCCCACCCTGTCTGACTGACATAGCGCTGTACTGTCGCCAAGCAAAGCTGAAACTACCCTGAAATCCATCCTGGAGGAATACAAAGCAGGGAAGATCAGACTTCAAAGCATGCTGGAGGACTCAGGAGACAAGGTGGTAGAAGCAATTAAAGCCCCAGCTGAAGACAGGCAGAAAATGGAAAGTTCAAGAGGCGATGGATTCTGCAAAAGAAAGTCTCAAGATCAGAGAAATAACAGGACACACACAGACCAACAGACAGGGACTGGGGGTGACCAAAACTGAATGGTGGTCAAAGGCCAAAGGAAAAAGCCAAAAGAGACATGATGATTCAGGAGATGAGAAAAGAAGAAGACCAAAAAGACTCCAAAAAGCAGTCCAGCAGAGCCAGCAAGGGCAATGGACAACGTGGGAGAATGCACTCCAAAGAAGTCTCACTTGGAATGACATTTGGCACATGGCCCCTCTCAGGATCAGCTTCATTCTCAGATCTGCATATGACCTTCTGCCCTCAAATGCAAACCTGGTGAAGTGGGGGAAAACAGACGATCCTGCATGCCCCCTCTGCATGAAAAACAAACAGTGGAGCATGTCCTAAGCTCATGTAAAGTAGCCCTGGCTCAAGGAAGGTACACATGAGGCCAACCAAGTGCACAAAGAAATTGTACAAGTGTCTGGGCTAGTACCAACACCACAAAAGGGAAAATCAGGACTCCAAAAGCACCCGCAACATTTTTCACGGCAGGAGGCAGCAAATCATGGCCAAGAACAAACAAGTGCCACTCGAAACATGCAGGCAGAGTCTGCTGGACGGGGCAGATGACTGGGAGTGCACTGCCAGACCTCCCAGAATGGAAGAGAGTCACCCAGAGATCATCAGCAAGAGTGGCATGAGACCAGACATAGTAGTCCACTCTAAGTCAACCAAGCAGCTGATCATGATCGAGCTCACGGTGCCATATGAGAACAGAATGGAGGCAGCTCAAATCTACAGACTGAAAAGTATGCGATCTGGCAAACAGCTGAGGAGAGAGGCTATCAGGTCAAAGTCTCACTGCAGAAATTGGAGCTAGGGGGTTTGTAGGAACGTCTGCATACAGCCTCATGAAACAGCTCTCAGTTGCAGGGAAGGAAAAAAACCAGAGCCCTGAAAGCAATGGGCAGAAGCGGCCAGAGAGGTTGTTCAAGCTGGATCTGGTCAAGGAGGAACAAAAGTGAACTTCATAAGGCTTAATTTCCCTACAAATATCAGGTTGTCCCTGTGGCTCAGTGGTTAAAGCGCGAGTCATTAAGTGGAAAATGAGCATGTCCAGAGGGTCATGGGTTCGAATCCCAGCCATGGCTCGTCCCAAGATGGGAAAAAAAAAAGGGGAGAGAGGGACATCCGGAGTCATATAACCGGGTGTGGCCCAACCCCCCTAGGTGTCAGGAGTAAGGGCCGAAACACTTGCTTGAGGGGGCTTCTCTTTGAGGACTCTCTGCTGCCACGCTCTCCACGAGTTTCTTCTACAGAAATGGCGAGAATCTTGAGCGGATAAAAATCCCAGTACTGGCACCCTCCCGAAAAATAAAATCGTCAAAAGATTTGGGGAAAAAGTGGAGAAGAGGGGGGGGGGGGGGGTCATCTGTCTGAACTGGATTAAATTCTTCCTTCCCCCCCCCCCCCCCCCCCCGGCCCTCTTTACAATCCTAAACCTTCCGCCCCCAAAACAGAGACTTCCCCGTATAGGATCCTAATTGTGGACATCTTACGTTGTACTTAGATGTTAACCCGTATAACCAAAATAGGCAGGCGGGAAATGATTCGATTTCAACATTATAACAACAAAAAAAAATAAATAAACAAACATGTACATAAATAGATCATTAAATTAAAATAGAAATGCGTACGTTTTCACCGTATATTCAGAAAATCGGCGGCCAAAAACAATCAATAAATAAAAAAATAGTAAATAAATAAATAAAGAAAGAGAGGTGGGTACATTTTCGCCGTTTCTATTCAGAAAATGGGCGGCCAAAATCTTTGTGAGTTTTTCCCCCTATTGTGTGATGGTTTTGAGCAAAACTCTGTCGTTTGGGGTTAAAGCAATGTGAAAAGGGGGAAAAAAAAAAAAAAAAAAAAAAGGAAACATTTGAAAAAATCAGAGCGCGCAGGCTTTTAAAAATAAAAAAGTTGATACATACAGGGGGGAAAGGGAGAGAGAGAGAAAAGAAGAGAGGAGGGGGGGAGGAGGAGAGAGGAGAGAGAGAGAGGAGAGGGGGGAGAGAGGGGGGAAAAGACGAAGGAAGGAAGAAAAAGAGACAGGGAAAGAAAGGGGCATAAGCAGACTTCTTTTCTTTTCTCTTTTTTCCTTCTTCTCTTCTACCCCCCACACACCCCCCCCCACCACACAAACCCCCAAACACACCCCCCAAAAAAAAAACCCCCCTTTAAAAAACCCCCCCCCGAAACCCCCAAAATGCTTTTATTTCCGCACCCCGTTCTTTTAGAGTCCCTGTAAAAAAAAAAAAACCAAAAAAAAAACCCCTTGTTTTGTTTTGTGTGTGTTTTTTTGTCTTTTCTCTCCCCTCTCTTGCTCCGAAAACTAAAAAAGCAGATTGGCCCTTGTCAGCAGATACTAGCCATTGGAAAGGCGGCCCCGGGCACTTTTCCCCTCACTCCCCCCCTCCCCTTTTTCTCCACAAAAACCCCCTTCATGTGTGTGTTAGCCCCGTAGGCAAAAAAAGTCCCTCCATGCCCTCACGAAGAATCATTTTTTGGCTTCCGCCACCACCCCCCCCCCCACCCACCCCACCCCCGCCCCCCCCCCCCCCCACCCCCCCCTTTTCCCCCCCCCTTTCCCCCCCTTTTTTGCCAACGTGAAGAAAATATAGCCCCAAGACTTGATAAACCCCCCCCTTGTTCTTTTCCCTCACAGAAGGGAGAGCCGCGAGCCCCACCCTCTCTGCTCGTTTTCCCATGTGAAAAAAAAAAGGCCTAACCCCCCAAGCACGTGGCTGCCCTAGTCTCTGTGTAAACAAAAAAGCAAAAATGGAGCGTGGCAAAGGAAACTCCAGGGGCTTTCTGCGTCAGCGATTTGTGTGTGTGGGGTGTGGTGTGTTTTGGGTGGTGTGTTTTGGGGAAAAATGATGGACCCCAAAAAGGGTTCCCCGGGTGCCCGCTGGGCGTTGTTCTTTGGGGGCCGGCCCGGGTTTTGGGGTGGTGTGTGTGTGTGTGTGTGTGTGTGTGTTTTGTGTGTGTGTTGGTGTGGAGAGAGAGAGAGAGAGAGAAAAGAGAGGAGGGGGGGGGGGGTATTAAAGATTTATAACAACAGGGTTAGCACTGAGCACGGTTTTTTTTTTGTTGTTTTTTTTTTTTTTTTGTTTTTTTTGTTTTTTTTTTCCCTTTAGGACTTCGCCTTTTGGGGGTTTTACTCTGCAATGAAAAAAAAACAGGTAAGAAATACGGGGGGAAAGTGAGAAAAAGTGATGTCGAGGAGAGAGGGAGGGGAGAGGAGAGGAGGGGGGGGAGAGAGAGAGAGGGAGGGAGAGGTTTTTGTTATAAAACTAACTTTTTTGCCTAGATTCAAAATTACGGGGGGAAAAATCTGCCCAAAACCACCACACACCGCAACACGCACACACGCACGACGCCGCCGCCCGCCGCGCAAAAAAAAGAGAGAGAGAGAGAGGAAAGGGGGGAGGGGGGAGAGAGAGAGAAAAGAGAACACGAATACGAAAAAGAAATTTATTAGGTTTAAGATGGCCCCATATGAAAAGGGGGGGGGTTTCCCCATCATACAATGCAACTTACGCCCAAGACATTCACAAAAAACCCATCCACGCAATTATGAAAAAAAAACAAAGTCGAAAAAAGTTAATGCACAACCAAAAAGCAGTCTTTTTTTTTCTTAAAATAAACATGCCAGATTGCAGTAATGTTTTTTTTCTTGCCCACAACGTAATTTACCCCTTTTTAAAGGGCAGGTTCAGTTTAAAAAATTTGGTTTTTTTAAGGTTTTGGGGTTTAAGATCATGTAAAAAGGACAACACAACCAAAAGAACTTATCCTCTTCGGCTAAACCACATAAACCCCATAAAATTCATTTCGGAAGTTGTAGTATCTGAAACGATTTAAAAAAAAAAAGGTATCGAAACACCAAAACTAAAAAATTTTAAAATTTTTTAACAAAAGATTCTTTTAAATTGGGGATATGGTTTAAACCTGCGTTGTCTTAAAGAATCTGTACGTAAAAAACTATACTATGGTTAACTGATCATGCATTTTTTTCCCCTAAAATCTTTTTCCCGCCTTTAAAAATTTTTTTAAAATCCAAAAAAGGTTTTTAACGCCCTGATCATCCAAGAAACCCCAAACCTAAGAATTCAAACATTGTGCACCTAGAAGCCCATGTCTTTTTTTCCTTTTTTTAGAACTCAACATTTTGTATGCTTAAAGGGTACCCTTTTTCTGATTTGGTTAACTTCAGAATATTTAATCATTTTTTTTGGGGTTGGTAAATTGGTATCTTCGAGTTCTCCATAAATCAATCGTTTGGGTTTCATATAAATTTTTTTGGAAAAGTTAGTGATAAAAGTAAATTTCCTTTTGGTATATTTTTTTTTTTTTTTGAAAGCCCGTTTTTAGTTCTTTTTTTTTTTGGTATGTTCTCTCTATCTTTGGTCGGGTTCTTTCTTTCTTTTTCCCCTTGTCTTTGTCTTTCTCTCTTCGTCTTTTTTTTTTGTCTTTTTTTTCTTCCTTCCCTTTTTTTTTTTTTTTTTTTTTTTTTTTTTTTTTAGAAAGAACAGAGTGACTGTGTACACACCAAACATGAAAACCTGGGGCTTTGTTTAAAACCCCCCCAAAAAAATGAAGTCCCCAAAGGAAAGCCCCTTTTAATATAAACAAAAAAAATGATGGCGTGTGAGAGGGGTAGTTCCCCGGGTAAAAAAAAAAAAAAAAAGGGGGGGAAAAAAGGGGGGGATAGAGGCCCCCACCAAAAAAAAAAAAAGGGGGGGGGGGAGGGGTAAGTAAATTTTTTTTGTAGGAAAAAAAAGGGATAGAGGACAAAACCCAAAAACCCAAAAAAAATGGTTTTGAGGTGGGTTTTCTTTTTCTTTTTTTTTTTTTTGCCCTTTTTTTTTCTTTCTTTCTTTTTTTGTTTTTAAAAGTTCAAGAGTGGTGGAAGAGTTTTGTGGAAGAACAAAAAATACGGGAAAAGAATGAGAATGTTTGAAGGATGATAACAACGGGAATTTTCGATAGGGGTTTTTTGGGTCCCCGAGATGTGCGGGCCCCAAAAAAAAAAAACCTGAAAAAGATTTTATTAAAAGCGGGAAAATCTTGGTTACGGGTTGATTACACGCACTTTAAACTTAAAGCCTGGGGGGTTGTGCCTTTCCCCCGGTCTTTTCTGAATGAAAAAATTTGTTGCAAATTTTTTTTATTTTGACTAGACACTGTGTGTGGTGTGTGCGCGCGCGCGCGCGCGCGCGCGCGCGGGTTGTGTGGTGTATGCGTGGGTGTTGTGTGTGTGTGTGTGTGTGTTGGGGTGGGGGGTTTTTCATGTGTGGTTGTGGGGGGTTTTGGGGGTGTGTGGTGTTTTTGTGTGGTTCTGTGTGTGTGTGTGTGTGTGTGTGTGTGTGTGTGTGTGTGTGTGGTGTGGGTGTGTGGTTTGTGTTTTTTGGAAAAATTTTGGGGGGGTGGTGTGTTTTTTTTTGTATTGTTTTTATAATTATGAAAGGGTTTTTTTGGGTTTTGGATTTTGTTTTTTTCTTTGTGTGGGTTTTGGGTGTGTGTGTGTGTTGTGGGGGGGGGGGGGGGGGGGGCCCGTTTGTGTGTCCCCTTGTATTGGGGGGGGGGTGGGGGGGGGGGGGGGGTTGATGTATATACAAAATAATATATAACACAGGCTTTTTAAAAAACGATTTTATTGTTTTTGTAATGTCTTATGTTTGCGAAATGAGTGGAGAGAAAAAAAATTTTTTGCGATGGACTTTTAAATTTGATTAAATTGATTGAAAAAAATCCCATTGTAAAGTCCCTTTGGGTTTCAGTTTACACCTATGTGTTGATTTTAAACGGTTTAAAAAAGGTTCCCGTTTTGCAGTTGATCAAAATTCGATTTGTCTCTGCAACTTGTTTTAAAATTTTCTTTATTAAAAACTCTGGTAACGGAAATTGATTTTCATTTAGGAAAAGAAAAAAAAAAAAAAGGGGTTTTTCCCGGGGTATCGCACACGTCATTTAAATGTGACTGGCCCGGCTAAAAAAAAGAGGGGTAGCGAAACCCCAAAAAAGCGCGGGAAAAAAACGCGGGGCAAGTGCAAAAAACTATCAAAAAAACAGTGTTTTTCGTTATTTATACACATACACAACGCGCGGCCCCGCGCGCCCCCGCGCGCGACAAAATCACCAAAAACCCCAAAATTAAAACACAACACGAGGCGCGCTCGTGCGCGCACGCACTTTAGCACGCCCCAAAAACCCCCCACCCCCAACAACAACCCCCACCCCACCAAAACACACTTTTTGGGGGGCGCGCCCAAAAAGCACACACCACACACCCAACACACCCCCACCCACACACAACCCCCCACAAACCCCCCCATTGCTCGCGGCAAAATGAAAACAACCACATAATTTTAACCCCAAAACGCACCACCCCACGCGGGCGCGGCGGCCCCCGCACTCAGCGGGCCCCCCCACCAAAAACATCACGCGCGCGGGCGCCGCCCACACCACACCCCACAACAAACCAACATACGCAGCACGCAGGCCCCCCACGCAGGCAGCACGCAAGCACGCACGCACGCACCACACCACACAACCCCAAACACCAACAACACACACTCACACCCCCACAAACACAAAATGAAAAAGGCTGCAAAAAAAACGCGCCCCGGGACGGAGAGGGAAAAAGGGTTGTCTACTATTCTTTTTTTGTTTTTAAAATTTTTTTTTTTTTTTTAAAAAAAGTTTGATTGCAATTACACACACCCATAAGATTTTCTCTCCTTTTTCCCCCCCCCCCCCCCCTCTCTCTCTTCCTCTCTCCGCTTTTCTCTCTCTCCCTCTCTCTCCCCCCTTTCCCCCCCCCACCCCCCCCCCCCCCCCCCCCCCCTTTTTCCCTTTTCTCTTTCCCCAAAAAAAGGGGCAAAGTCCCCCCGGTTTTTAAATTTTGAGTTTAGCTTGTGAATCGGTGGGCTTTGAGGGTGGAGAGAGGGAGGAAGTGGGAATGGGGGGGGGGGGGGGGGAGGGTGATGATGGGGTTTTGGGGGTTGGGGGAGGGTGATAGGGGGGCAGAGTGGGGCGAGAATGAACGTGAAGTATAGTTGGGGAGGGCTCTTCAGGGGGGTCGAGTTGGGGGGGGAAAGGAATGAACGTGAAGTCAAAAGTGGCAGGATCTCGGGGGCCCTCGCAGGCGGGAAAAGAAAGCGTTTAAAAAGTTGGCAGGAAATTTTTTGTTAGTCATTTTTCCCCTTTCCCTCTCTGTCGTTTTGTTTGGGTTTGTTTCCCCTTCCACCCCTTTTTCCCCCCCCCCCCACCCCCCCCCCCCCCCCCCCACCCCCCCCAACAAAAAAACAACACCCCCCCCCCCCCCCCCCCCCCAACCCCCCCCCTTTTTCCCCCTCCCTCCTCTCCTCCCCACCACAACACCCCCCCCCCCCCCCCCCCCCCCCCCCCCCCCCCCCCCCCAAAACCCCCACCCCCCCCCAAAACCCAAAAAAAAACCCCAAAAAACCCAAAAAAACCCAAAAAAACCCCCAAACAAAAAAAAAAACAACACACACCCCCCC
>JAMYXO010003874.1:10000-15000 GCA_033310375.1 Conus canariensis | reverse complement strand
CCGGAAAATCACAGCAGAAGTATCTGTGCGTGTGCGCATGCTTGTATGCATGCGTTTGTTTTGTGGATGCATGAATAAATAGGTACATGAATGCGCTTTATGTCGAGCATGTAGACTTTTTTTTTCACAGCTGTCCAGAAGACCTGTGAGGTTTGGCAGTGGAAGGTGGAACTGCTCCATGGACAACTGGCAAGGACTGCATGGCCTCCAGCCTCACCTGGCCTGTAATCTGTTGGTGCAGTGTGAGGACAGCAGAGACGAAGAGGAGTGTGGCTACACCAGGTGTCACCACCAGGTGAGGTTTGGGCTGACGTTTAGACAATGCGATGGACGCATCAGCCCATTCTGTGTATTTCCTGTTTGGAAAACACGTTCAATGCATTGCTGTTGATTGTATCAGCAAGTAGTGCAGAGTTTGAAACGATCAAGCGAGACGTCGTAATCTTTCTATCTGTGTTGCAGTTGACTTTCTTTTGTAGATCAGTAATGATTGAGTGTTAAAAGATCAAGCAAGACATCATAATCTATCTATCTGTATTGTAGTTAATATTCTTTTGTAGGAAAAAAAATATGATTTTAATGCACCCCCCCCCCCCCCCCCCCAAAAAAAAAAAAAAAAAAAGGACAAACGAATCACAAGACAAAAGAATACGAAAGTGTTTTGTCTTGTGATACGTTTGTCCACGGTTTTTTTTTTTTTTTTTTGGTTTAGATCTCCGTCTGCAGTCGCCTCATTTTGCAAGTAGATCATTCTTTTGTAGGTTAGTACAATTGAATTATGATGGCTACAGTTTCCAGTTTGGAATGGGTGTATAGGAAAACATCCAGCAATATTCTTGGGATCAGTGTCAGCATCTTTTGACAATTTTGATGAATATGTTCTAATAGTCACATTAGATCTTGAAAATGACAGGTGTGTGTGTATATATATTTTAGAAATCTCTGTGTGTGTGTTGTGTGTGTGTGTGTGTGTGTGTGTGTGTGTGTGTGTGTGTGTGTGTGTGTGTGTGTGTGTGTGTATGCGTGTGTGTGTGTAGTGTGTGTGTGTGTGTGTGTGTGTGTGTGTGTGCTTGCGCGCATTTGCCTCTGTGTGTGTGCATGTGTGTGTGTGTGTGTGTGTGTGTGTGTGTGTGTGTGTGTGTGTGTGTGTAGGCGCGGGAGCGTGCGTGCACGCGCGCACATGTGTGTGAGAGATAAAGACAGCTGGCTGTTCCCCTCCTCCCCTTATAAGAATTGTTGAGAACCCTACCCCTCCCTACCCCACCCTATCCATTAATGAGAATTGGAAGATGAGAACCCTTCTCCACCCAATCCCACTGTATCCTTAAATGAGAACTGGAAGATGAGAACCCTACTCCACCAATCCCACTGTATCCTTTAATGAGAATTGGAAGCTGAGAACCCTACTCCACCAGCTGAGAACCTACTCAACCAATCCGACCGTATCCTTTAATGAGAATTGGAAGCTGAGAACCCTACTCCACCCAATCCCACCCTATCCTTTAATGAGAATTGGAAGTCTGTGCGACCACCTCCCCTACTCCCTACCCACAGGCCCCATGAAAATGTGAAATGTTTGTCCCACTCCCTACCACAGGCCCCATGACATGTAAGATGTTTGTCCCCACTCCCCTACCCACAGGCCCCATGAAACATGTAAGATGTTTGTCCCCACTCCCCTACCCACAGGCCCCATGAACATGTAAGATGTTTGTCCCCACTCCCCTACCCACAGGCCCATGAACATGTAAGATGTTTGTCCCCACTCCCCTACCCACAGGCCCCATGAACATGTAAGATGTTTGTCACCACTCCCCTACCCCAGGCCCCATGAACATGTAAGATGTTTGTCCCCACTCCCCTACCCACAGGCCCCATGAAAATGTGAAATGTTTGTCCCCACTCCCCTACCCACAGGCCCCATGAAAATGTAAGATGTTTGTCCCCACTCCCCTACCCACAGGCCCCATGAACATGTAAAATGTTTGTCACCACTCCCCTACCCACAGGCCCCATGAAAATGTAAGATGTTTATCACCACTCCCCTACCCACAGGCCCCATGAAAATGTAAAATGTTTGTCACCACTCCCCTACCCACAGGCCCCATGAAAATGTAAAATGTTTGTCACCACTCCCCTACCCACAGGCCCCATGAAAATGTAAGATGTTTGTCACCACTCCCCTACCCACAGGCCCCATGAAAATGTAAAATGTTTGTCCCCACTCCCCTACCCACAGGCCCCATGAAAATGTAAGATGTTTGTCCCCGACTCCCCTACCCACAGGCCCCATGAAAATGTAAGATGTTTGTCACCACTCCCCTACCCACAGGCCCCATGAAAATGTAAGATGTTTGTCCCCACTCCCCTACCCACATGCCCCACGAAAATGTGAAATGTTTGTCACCACTCCCCTACCCACATGCCCCACGAAAATGTGAAATGTTTGTCACCACTCCCCACCCACATGCCCCATGAACATGTAAAATGTTTGTCCCCATTCCCCTCCCTCTCCCTTCACCCCCCCCCCCCCCCCCCCCCCCCCCCCCCCCCCCAACTTCCGCTGGTGGCTTTTTCCTGTACTTTTGTGATAATTTGGAAGATAGCCCACTTCTCTAAGGTTTTTTTTTTTTTTTTTTCCAAAAAGATGTGAAGAAGACACCTGTAGAAAGACTGCAGTGATGTTTTTTGTCGAACACTTGCACATCAGGCTGCTCTCTCTTTCTCTCTCTCTCTCTCTTCTCTCTCTTCTCTCACTCTCTCTCTCTCTCTCTTCTCTCTCTCTCTCTCTCTCTCTCTCTCTCTCTTCTTTCAAAATATCTTTCGACGTCACTGAAGATACTGGAAGCAACAAGAAAGTTCCAGTTACGAGTAGAAATTGCCATGGAGAAAACTGAATAGAGAGTCGGTGGCCAACTAAAGAGAAGAAGAAATATATATGGTCACCTACTTTTAGAATCCCAGGGAAACAATGCCCTGCTCTTCCCCGGTGTCAAAGGAGACACTTCCACCACTATCACATGCAGCCAATCAGGGGCCGTACTTACATGTCGTTGGTAACGGGGAAGTGACCTACTACCTCGTTGTAAGCTCGAAGGTCCGTTACTTGCAGATCCATATGTCGACAGTAACCTTTAACCTCGTGGTTTGCAGTGGGTGAGGGGGTGGGTAACGTACAACGAGGATAGGGCATGAGTTCGCCCTGGGTTAGATCAAAACAAAGCCATTGGACACGTTCAATGATCAGAACTTCACGCAAAGTTAAGATTTCGTCGTCACAGCATCTTCCAGCTGACAGACACTCTCCAGAAGACATTGAATTTGATTTGCACAGACTGAGACACGGAACTCGGCCACCTGCTCTACAAGTGTGTCTGTAGCTCCCAAGTTCGTCTGCTACGATAGCTGGCTTAGCTCTTGGTGTGTGCATGAGTGTGGGTAGGCTAAATCTGTCTTCGTCTGTCACTGTTGCTTTGTGTCAGTGTGTGTATGTGTGTGTCCATGTGAGTGTGACTTCATCATGTTTATGGCCTTTTGATAGTTTTATCAAATTTGTTTTAGTTAAGCTGCTTTTTCAGTCTTTGTGTGTGTCTGTGTCAGTGTGTTTGTGGGCATGTGCAGAAGGTTGGCGGTTATTCAAGACATGCGCAGAAGGGAATCCCTCTTTTTATATGACCTTCACCCTTTACTTTCTAGATACTTCGTAGGTAGAAACCGAGACAAAACCCAGATGATATAGGCACGGAAGTAGAATGCGCTGAACCCACAGGGTTTGTGCCCAGGTGTTAAACTCGTTGTGGAAGTAAGTTTACCGACGACATATAAGTACGGCCCCAGAAAAGGAGACAGGAGAGGTTGAAGGTGGGATGATAAAGGAGGAGGAGCAGAATGGGAGGGGTGGGGTGGGGGCTAGGGAGGATGGGGGGGGGGGGGGGGGGCGGGAGGAGAAAAAGGGAAGTGCACAGATAAAAGGAAGTGTGTGGGAGAGAAGAGTGGGCAGAACAAACACAGAAACAATAGTTTTCATCATCATCATCGTTTTGTTCATTTTGTCGCTGTCATTTACGTCATTAAAATCAACACTTACCTCCCTTTACCAGGAAGGATTCGAGGCTGGAGGCAAGTGCTACCTTCTTGGCTGGAGAGCAAACACATCGTACTTGGAAGCCAACCATCTATGTCAGAAAAAGGGAGGATTTTTGGCAAGTATAAAAACAATGAGAGACCTCCACAGCGTTTCATCTATCCTGTTTTTGACTCACTACTATGGCGTCAAGACAGGACTGACATCACCTACAACTGTGTTACCATGGATGTAATGGCTTAAGAACTTGTCTTTGGTTTGCCTTTGCGAGTGTTTGATTGTACCTTGTCTTAGTTCAAATCAGTTTCGTCCAGGGGCTCTCTGTCTGTGTCTCTGCCTCTCTCCCTCTTTATCTTTCTCTGACTCGCTCTGTCTCTGTCTGTCTCTATGTCTCTCTCTCTCACTCTCTTAAACACACACACACACACACACACACACACACACACACACACTCACGCGCACACACACACACACACACACACACACACTACACACACACACACACACTACGCGCGCACGCATGCACGCACGAGCACGCACGCACACACCACAACATGCAATGTCCCCCGCAGTCGCGCACCCCCTCCCACCCCCCCACCCCCCCCCCCCCCCCACCATACTGCACACACACAGACACGAGCACAAACACGAACGTACAAACGCGAGCCAAAACGAACACACGCGGCACAACACACACACACACCACACACACACACACGCACACGCACACGCACACACACACACGCACGCAAACATGCGCACACACGCACGCACACACGCACGCGCATGCATACACACAATCACAATTACACTCATAAGCAAACACACACACACACACACACACACACACACACACACACACCACACACACACACACATTCATATTATAAAATTTAATGTAATGGGATTATTGTTT
>JAMYXO010003874.1:0-5000 GCA_033310375.1 Conus canariensis | reverse complement strand
GTATGTGTGAGTGTGTGTGTGTGTGTGTGTGTGTGTGTGTGTGTGTGTGTGTGTGTGTGTGTGTGTGTGTGTGTGTTCCATTTGTAATATCAGCCTTATTCATTGGTTACCCCCACCTCCACCCCCAGCAACCGCCATATCCACCAACACCCCTACACACATCATTACTAGGGCAGAGGGAGGGGGGAGTAAGTCGATTGATGTAGCAAATGGAGAGACTCAGAGAGTGTAGGAAAAGGGAAGATGATGATAGCTGCAACCTATGTCTGAGGTAAACAGTGGGAGGTAGGGTGGTATGGGTGTGTGTAGGTGGGGGATATTTCAGGCTGGAGCTGCAGAGATGGAATGGTACATACTACTTTTGGACGTTGATGCCATGAGGGTGGACGGTGCCCAGTTTGGCAATGAGATGAGATTCCTGCACAAGGCGTTCCAAGTTGTCACTCTTAGATTGCCAAAGTGCCAAGACTTTGACATGGTTGATGTTGTGTTGGGCATGGCTGAAGTGTAGAGCGACTGGTTTGGGCCGATGGTGGCGGATGTCGGCCAGGTGTTCAGAGATGCGCGTCTCAAGTGTGCGAGATGTCTCACCTACATAGATCCCGCACAGCTGACAGTGGATGGCATACACAATGTTGTGGCTCTGGCAGGAGAAAGTGCGTTTAATAGTGAAAGAGCCTGTGGGGCCATGTAGGATGGTGTCTGGTTTGGTGAGAGAGCAGATTTTGCAGTTGGGTTTTGAGCAGGGGAAAGTACCTGGTGGCTTAGGTGTGGAGATTTTGTTCAGCTTAGAGCGCACCAGTAGGTCGTTGAGGTTTTTGTCACGTTTGAAAGTGATCATTGGTTTGGTCTCAAAGGCAGGTTTATGATTTTCTACTATGTGCCAGTTAGACTTCAGGATCCTGCAGATGGGCAGATTGTGAGGATGGAAGAGAAGGCAGGCAGTGGGTCTGTCTGTCTCTTTGGGAGGTTTAGTTTCCAGAGTAGATGTTCTGGATTTAGCTGCAGTGCGGCTGAGAGCATCACTGATGACGGCACTAGGGTATCCACGGTTGGTGAAAAAATCAGACAAATGGCTTGTTGAGTTTGAAACTAGCTTTTGGATGAAAGCCAGTGGAGTGCTTGTGTCACTGCTTCTACCTCCATTGTCAGACTTGAAGTTGTTAAACTGCGTGCACCATTGTCTTCCTGGATAGTTCGGCCATTTTGCTTCACTGTGTATCCCCCGCCTGACTTACCTTTGTTGACAGAACCGTCAGTGTATATTACAATATCATCTTTTGTGTAAAGATCTTCTACCTGCATCTGAATTTCTGCGTTGGGTTTGCCTTTTGGCCATCCTCTACAATGTCTTCCAAGTTCTGGAGCGACGGCAATTTGGTAGAGGTGTTTCAAGTGGTCTGGATACCTCTCCCTTTCCTGGGTTTCTTTGAGTTCTCCTAACTGGCACACAAGCTGTATTCTGTCTTCTGCCTGTCCCATCCATGATTTTCCACATCCTAGCTGAGTGCCTTTTGTTTCCTTGACCGCCGCATGAAGTGGGTTTTGGGGATTTTCAAGTGCTCTGAAATATGCCTTCACCTGTTCTAGTTTGTGTCTTGTCTGCATTTAAGGAACGTCGAACAGGTATCGCATAGTTTCAACTGGTGTGTCCTTCGTGGTTCCCAGGATCAATCTCATTGCTTCATTTTGAATTCTTTCTAATTTGAGAAGGTTGCTGTTGGGCATTGTTATAAGCCCTAATCCATAATTCATCACACTGAGTACAAGTGCGTGATACAGTCGGTAGAGATGGCGCTGTTCAATGCCTTAGGCTGCCATTGCTTTCATGGCAGATAGGCCTTTTTTTGCATTTAAGAACAATATTCTCAACATGCTTTCTAAAGATTAGCATTCTGTCAAAGCCTACACCCAAATAGCGTAGGTTGTTATTTGATTCACTTGGTATTCCATTGAAGGAAACTGGTGAGGGTACTTGTCCTGATGTCTTTTTGTTGAACGTGCAGACTAATGTCTGGCTTTTGTAGGGTCGATGGACGATCCATTTTCTTGACACCATTGAGAAATGTTGTTCAACTGTTGCTGAACTGCTTTCGTTCTTTCTTCAGCATTCTTTGATGTTTTGTAGATCAGACAATCATCTGCTAATTCAACACTCGAGCGATTCTGTTTCTGGTGAGGTCTGCAAGGCGTATAGTGCAAACATTGTAAAAAAAACAAACAAAAAAAACAAAAAAACAAGGGAAAGAGGAGAACCTTGAGGTAATCCCATAGAAAGTTTATGAGGCTCAGACGTCCAATCTCCAAATCGTAGGATGATGCTTCGCTCCTGAAGTGCTGCTGCTATCCATCGTGTGTCTTGCTGACTCCATAGTCAAGGAGTAGTTCTATGAGAAGCGAGAACGGGACATTGTTGTATGCGTCTTCCAGATATATTGCAACAACTAGTGTTTCTTCCTTTCTTTGGAATCCTCCATATACTTCATAGGCAAAAGCGGCCGCGTTTTCCAATGTACTTTTACCTGTTCTGTAGCCTCCTTGATCTGATGAGAGGATTTGTCGACTTTCAAGATCTCTTACGAGTTTTCTTGCTATGATTCGTTCAATGAGCTTTCCTGATATATTTTGCATAGTGAGTATGCGGTTGCCATTTAGCCGATCATGATTTTTTCCTGGTTGTGGTAAAGCTTTCAGGCAGCTTTGTGTCCAGTCTTCTGGTACATATCCTTTATCGAAACTTTCCTGGTAGAGACTGAAGACTTGGGCTGTCTCCTCTTCTGAGAGCTGTTTGATATCTGTATACCGTACTTTGTCTGGACCTGGAGCACTATCCTTAGTGTATCTAGCTGTTGCATCACCCAGTTCAGATACTGTAAATACATCATCAATGCCAGTCTCAGCTTGGTGTTGGTTTAGTTTGGTCAAATATTTCTTCTTTTCCTCCAAATTTCTTTGATCACTCTGTTCTGTGAAACGTTTAATTAGAGCTGATGCTTTCTCCAAATTTGTCTTGAGTTTCACGATCCCATCAGCGTCTAAGATATCTGAGGTTGCATTTGTTTTGTGTTTTCTTTCCATGCGACTATAAAAGTGCCAGAACTGAGTCAGTGTTGTGTCATGATTAAGTGACAGACAAAATTGTTACCACTTGGTTTCTTTTTCTTCTTCAGCTACTCTTTCGAACTGTTCAGTTTTCTGATTGATGTTTGATTTAATAGGTGGTTCAGGGCAAGGTTTTCTTCTTTCTCTCTGCCAAATTCTTACAGCCTTGCGTTTCTCTTTCCAGGCTGTTTCCATGTCTATATTCCACCAAAGGGGTTGAACGATTTGTTTGGTTGTAGTATTGTTGTTGTTTTTTTGCATCTTCTACTCCTTAACGTTTCTATGATACCCCCTTCATTGTTGTTGTATTGAAAAGGGTCCTTTATTCGTTTGTGTAAGTTCTGATAGTTTATGTAAACTGAACACAACAGGAAAATGGCCACTTCCATAATGAAGAAGTGCTTCCGCACTCATGCCTGCCGTGAATTCTGGTCCAGTGAGTGCAAAGTCAATGACACTGCTGTCAGTGTCAGCCTGCCTCCCTGTGTGTGTTGGGGATGATGATGTCAGTGCAGTAAGATATACTTCATCCAACATCACTTGCAGCGCAATTCCTTGAGGATTGGTACCATGTTGATCCCACAATTTTGAACGTGCATTAAGCTATCCACATAGTATAGCAGAGTCTCCAAATTCATGTTCTATTTTCTCCAGAAAGGTCCAATCTGTTTTTGATACGTGGGTACCTGGATGTATGTATACATTGATGAGTACAAGGATTTGCTGATTACCATCCAGTCTTTCTAGCCTCACACCCATAAATTCACGTGTGCTGCTACATCATTTTTCCAAGTCTATCCTGGACAGTTTGTTTTTCCAAGTTGATTTTTATTATCATAGCTAGTCCTCGTCCATCATGCTGTTGAAAGGTTATGAAGTCATCCAATTGTAATGGTCTGTGGCGGCACTTCTAGTTTCTTGTAGACACAGAACATCAAAACCATATGCTAGTTTTTCAGTTGTTGAGATCCTCTTTCTTGCACTTCAGCAGTTCCAAGTACCAATTCTGAAATATGTCATGGATAGTCTTTCAGCTTTTGTTATATTCCTACCTACCTTTCTTCTTCTCCCATCTCTTTTGCTACGCCGACTGTTGTTTTGAGGGGATCCAGTTTTAAGCCCCAAAGCAAGTACCCGAAGATCCCCAAGGTGCAAGCGTGACATATTTTGATAACCCATAAGAAGTTGTTCTTAGTGTTGAGGGGTCATAAGCGGTCGCCCTCAGAGAGCCGCGTATTAGGGAAGGGCAATGGATGTCCATACCTGTAGAGAACGCCTGCACACGCATATGAAGTCCATCAGCCTGGTGTCGCCCTAGGGCCAGATTGCATACGGTTCGAGACTGTTTAACCCAACAGCCATTCATCCCCTCGGTACTGCATGAAAGCCTTGGGATTGGGGGAGGTCAACTCCAAGATAAAAATGAAAATAAAAAAGGAGGTGACAGCAGAGGGGAAGGTGGGGGGGTGGGGGGGGGGCGAGCAGCTGGGAACATAATAGTGAAAAGTGTGCATCATTAAGTTGTTATCGGTGTTTGTGTTTGCTTCTCTTTTGTTGTCCCCTTTTTTTTAATTTCCCTTTTTTGTCGAGCATAGAGATGTTTTAAACTATATGTGAGACAAAACCGTCCAAATAAAGACTAAGGAGCTTTGCGATTTTGTTGCTTTAAGCAATCTGTTAGACAAGCCGGGCGGATAAAGACAAAGGAGCTTTGAGATGATGTTGGTCTCAGCTATCTGTGCGAAAAACGGGTAAATAAAGACAACGAACATGCCAAAAATTCAACAACACTAGTACCTTGATACTTACAGGTTAAGATGTGCCGCGCGATATACAGTTGACATTGGGTTCCAGTGCAATGTGGGATGGTACATTTGCCTGAAAACTCGTTTCTTTAG
>JAMYXO010003873.1:0-18875 GCA_033310375.1 Conus canariensis | reverse complement strand
TTTTTTTTTCTCAAAACCCCTTTTGGCACTTTTTTTATGGGGTTTTTTGGTCACAGGCTTTTTTATTTCTTTTTTGGGTTGTTTGGGGGTTTAAGGAATATCTTGGTTTTGGTTTTAGCTTTATTTTTCTAACCCTTACACCCAATGAACACAGGCCAAGGGGTTAAAGACAAATCCTAGAGGTTAGGCGGTGCACAACGCTGTTGCTAAGGACCTAAAACTTGTTCCTGCTGATAGAGCACTAGTGATCGATGCTCAGTATTAACATATGTAACAGCTTTAAAGACAGCAGAATACCTTCGTTTGGTTTTACTGTATTTTGAAAGGTCCTGCTCTAGTTGGTTTGCATTTGTGTAATGTTGGTTAATCTGAAAGTTTTTATGTCTACAGCAGCAGCTATCTCTTCTTTGGGCATTTTTGGGAAATAAGTCGTAACAGACATGTTTTTTTAAAATAAAAATAATTTAGTATTGGATATCTTTCAATCTGTTATCTTAAATATTCAGCTGCGCATAATATATTAAAAACAAATGTACATTAAGTGGTTTATCACTTTTCTTTTTCTTTATCAATTTGAATGTTTATTACGTCTTTAACTGTTCTCCCACTCCATGCAACTGATTATCTTCTGTTGACCTTAGGTCAATCCATAAACCGTATTTCGTTGTTAAATATTCATCAAGTCTAAACACTGTGAAGGTGTAGATCTTTAGACACAAGGTCTACTGTTGGATTTCTACCCCTCCCGCCTCCAAACAATTTTCTTATTTCATCAAAATGATGATAAGGGTTTTTAAGCCCGCTACCGTAGACTTGGTTAGGACTACCCTCAATTGAACATTGTACTTTCGTTATTTTAGGGTTAATAAATTTTTACTTTGTCTTTTGAATGGTTCTTCATCTTCACCAGCAATAAAATACCTTTAAGGGATCGTTTTCTGCGGCGCTAAAAACTAAAGTTCCATTTTAGTGTCTGCCCTGCTTTTAGGATATTTAGTATGATGAATCACTCTTTCGTAATATATTGCTAATTTTGACTGATATTGTTGCTCAATCAGCCTTGCTAAGTTAGGGTTGCTACAATGTCAAACTCTAACGAGATGTCGAAAATGCTGTACTTGGAATCAGTGTCTGTAGATTTAATGACACGTTTGTATTCATTAAAAGTTAGTTCATATGACAATCTGTCTTTTAATGCTCCTTGAAAGTATGGCGCATGCGCTTTTAACAACTCAAAATCTAAGGGTATTAGAAAAGCGATTTCCATAAGCAAAACTTACAGCTTCATATTGTTGCCGGCTTTAGCATCTTCGGCGTCTATTCTGTGTTTTAGTGCTTCGTTATTTTCGATTCCTTGAAACGCAAGATCGGCCCTTTCATTATCGGTTAGCCATAGATCAGAATAGATTAGAAATATGTCTGCATTGTGTAAAGAAAAATATTTCTTGCCCTCAAGTTTTATAGAAATTTTCTTAACGATTGCCCGTCCCAGATTCTGTACAACTGTCCTGTTTACGTCTGTTGCTGATTCGAGTTCTATTTTGAAAGTAAGTCGTGCAGATCCCGGCACAATCACTTCATCTGCTCCTAGGTCTGGAAATTCAACAGTAAGAATCTGATCTGAATCAATAGTAGATGGATTATTTGGAACAATAATATTCTGTTTATTTCCCTTCACGCCAAAGGGCTCTTTCAGTCTTCTATGCGGGTCAAGAATCGAACCATATGCTTGTGACATTTTTTTATAAAATAAAATAAAAAGTTAATTATTTTTAAAACATGGCAGAAGAAGATTATGATGTTTTTGATCCTGGAGACGACATGAGTGAAATGACGCCTTTGACACATCCATTACAATCATTGCGGCGTGAATTAACAGAAAGTAAGGTCAAATCATTTTATCAAAGTTTAGGCCAAGAACCTCCTGATTTTATAGACCCTAATGATTTTGAAACAAAAGATGGCCATTTGATTTTTAAAAACGAGCAAGGACAACCTGTACAGCTTACATCTAAACCAGACCCATCAAAGTTTTTAGCAAAGACTACAATTAGACAAAGGCTCAGTGTGAGCGATCAAAATCGCCTTGGCATTGCTAAACCGCGAAGATTAGACAGTGAGGCAGTTGCTAAACTTCAAAACACACTAAAAGAACTCCCAACAGATAACCAAATACAAAACATGGAACTTAAAGATTTAAGCCCAACAGCAGACGAAATAATAGAAACCAGTTTTTCAGAAGAAACAGTATTAAAAACTATGCACGATCCGCCGCTACCTATGAGAGAAATAACGGCCCTTGATCATGCTTTGAAAAGCATCAGAGGCGAATTAACAAACAATTTAGCAAAACTGGGTGAACTAGATGAGCATATAAAAAGAGAAAAAGAAAAACTAGTTGAGGCTGATGACCACAACTTAGGACCTGGTGTTAAAGAAAGAATAACACAAAGACTAAAAGATCTTGAACAAGAGAGATCAGCAAGACTAGAAGTGCTGTCTACTAACCGAGAACAATTACGAACTCAAGTGAGCAGAATAAGAGAAACTATCCAAAGAATTTTATATGAAGACACAACGTTAGCAGAACGAATAAGAACACTGTTTAGAGAGCAAGGTGTCACATTAGCAAGTGTTATAACAGCCTTAGGATTTGCAATAAGTACACTGGTGTTGGCTATTACAGGCGGTGGTGGTGGGGGAGCAGTGCCACCAGGCCCACCATCAGATAAATCATGGGTAAAAAAACAACTTGATCATCTTGCAAGTTTATTAAAAAAATTAGCCAGTAAGGCAATAGACTCTTTGCCTGGTATAATAGGGGGGATCGTTAGCTGGCTTTTGTCTACTGCAAGTAAAGTAGTTGGCTTTATGGCCGAGCACTTATGGGCATTAGTTGTCTTAATAGTTGGGTTACTCTTTAGTAAGATAAAGACCAAGTAATCCTAGGGCAGTTAATCCAATAACAAGTGCCGTCTTTTCATATTCATGGTCATTATTTCTTGGGGCCACAAGGATTGAATGGGGGGGTTTGGGGGGCTCGGGGATTGGTGGGGATTCTTTTTTTATTGCTATTGCTGGCTTAGAATTTATGTCGTTTTTTCCGACCTTCTCTTCTTTACCAGCCACAAGGATTTCATTATTATAGTTTATTATTGTTCCTATCTGGAGTCTGAGGTCAGAAGGCAGCATGTATAAACCAGTGCCAACAGCAAAGTCTACTTTCGATCTTGCGTATTGCAAAACATTTTGGTACCTTTTAATACTTGAAGGCAAATCAATTGCAGAATTAATAGAATCCTCTAAATTTGCTAAATATTGTTTTTGGGCGTCAAAGCCAGTAGAAGGATCAATTATGTTTGATCTCGTTTGTGCTTGTGAACCTAGCAAACACCAAACATAAGTACGAATAGAGTCGTTTATTCGTTCTATTCCCGCTTTTGTTAGGCCCTTAGAAGTATCCAAAATAAATGTTGTCCATGCTGTTTTATGCTCTTGCTCTATGGACCCGAGGTGAACAGTTGTGCCTGAAGAGAAAGATGTGTAAGGAGGATTCCAATCATAGTTATACTTTCTATGCACGCCCCAAAAATAAAGGGTGCCTAAACCATGATTAAGATCCAACTTTTGTCTAAAGTCTGTCTTTGGGTCAATATCAAATTCGTTACAGATCCTTTCAAAAGCCTTGTAATCTATTCTGTTGCTGAATGGATTAAACGTTTTGTCATTTGGTAATGGTGCTTGCAGTTCAGATAAAATACGTCTGAAGGTGTAATAAAAATGAAATCTATACACTGACCTCACCAAAGGATCAGGATGATTTAAATGATCAGCATACGACACTCCACACCCAGTTGATGCACAAAACACAGCAAAGTTTAACTGGTTCTGATAAAACTGCATCGGATGACTGAACCACACTTTCGGGATGTGGTCTTTTTTAATAGGAGGGTTAAGATATCTGTTCAATGGAGTACTAACCTTTACTTGAAAGGCGTCAGACTGAGTCACAGAAATGTCAAGGGTATCAGTTGTTATATATTTTAAGATTGTAGTGCGGTCCAACAGAATATTTTGCATTAGTATATTTGAATGCACTCATTTTTAAATTGTTTTAAAAATGTTTGTAACAATAACAACTCAAGACAGTCCTTCGTTTTTAGAATATGCTATTGATAATAACTGCAGAACCCAAAGGGTCGCACTCCATGAAATATTCTACAAAGTCGTATGGTTTAATATAAGTCAATCCAAGAGGAATAATGAGATTCGAAAAGTTGATAATTTAGGAAACTTAGTTAGCCAGTTAACCATACCTGATGGTTATTACGGGTTTTGCTCGCTGAAAGAAGCAATGAGTAACTTCGACATTACTCTCAAACTTAACAATGCAAATCTAAAAACAATGTTAACATTCAAACCTGAAAAAGAAGTAGTCCATTACTTTTTTGATGTAGAGCTAGCTAAAATGTTAGGCTTTAAAATCAATGATGTCTATCATAAATTTAGAGTTGCACCAGACGAAACTACTTTTGAGGGAGAATATCCGCTCGATCTTGCCTTATATCCATTACTCTATGTACATTTGGATGAGCTGAGCACTGATGAAAACTTATATGATGGAAGGCCCTCAACTGTTTTAAGAGCTCTTCCATCAGGGAAAGCTGCATATTGCGATTATGAAATTATACGATTCCCTAATTTACAGTTTAAAAGATTAGCTTGTGGGAGGGTCAGATCATTTAATATAAAGATCACAGATAAAACAGGGAAAGTCGTGAAATGTGATAACCTGCACATTGTTTTAGAAATAAAATAATACGTTGTTTTAAAAAATGTCACGTGGACCAGACGATTCGGGGGTCACATTAGCGCCTGAGAGGTGTGTAACTTTAGAATTAAAAGACCTTGCAGACGTTGAGGACTTTGAACAAAACGGTGAGATAGGCACTTTATATGGTTTTGAGTACACTAAAGATGGTTATTATAAGCGCAAAGAGGTTGACGACAACAAAAGGTTTCCTAAACTAGAACAACTACGCAATCTAGAAGCAAATAATACAGGTCAGTATGAATATAAAATAGTTCGAAAAACTGACAACAAATGGCACTTAGAACCATATTTAGAATGGGACATAAAATTTGAATTCGTAAGCCCATTTACATTTTTTGACCGTCAAAAAAGTTTCAGAAAAGCATTGAACTCTGGCCCTTTACATGCAAGTCTTATGCCAGAGGACAACAGTCGGAAAGAGATCGAAATAAAGCCGTTTGGGGACAAACAGTACATCCTCCACAGAAGAGAATCGGTTTTAAAGAAAGCTTCTACAAAATTACAGTTCATTCCACGCACAAAATTAGGAGACACGTTCACAATGATATTTAAAATTTCTGTCTTAAAAGATGAGGCAAGAAATGGAGCTGTGGGTGTCAGTGACAACCTTATGGAAGGAATTCTTATTAGCTGGCAAAACTTAGACGTTGACAAACTTAAAGTTACTGTCGTCGTTCTTTACAATGGCGAGGATATTAAGGTCATAACAACAAGCAACAAAATTGATATTAGTTTAAATAGAAACGATCTTACAGAACTGAACTGGATTAATCTTACACATTTGGGCCTTATAGGGTTTTATTATACTGAACAAGTTTTGACAGAGAGTATGATAAAAACAATAACTGGATTAGATTAAATTCTGTTTTAAAACTATGGAGCAGACGACTTTGGTGTCAATGCCGATGTTAAACTTTATGACAAAAACCCCTCATTGTTCATTGATTTGTGGACAGACTGGTTGTGGAAAAACAATATTTGTCCTCGACCTATTACAAACAGTTTATCGTTATAATTTTGATCATATAGTAATTTTCTGCCCAACACTTAAATGGAACAAAGCATATCACGACAGAAGGTTTATATGGACAGATGATGACATATATTTAGTTGATCCTAGCAATAAACTGAGTGAGTGTTTAGAACATTTCTTTAGACAGTTTGAAGGAACTCAGACACTATTTATTATAGATGATTGTTCAGCAGAAAAGGATATAGTCAAAAAAAGAAACGCTTTGTCAAAACTGGCTTTCAGTGGAAGACATGCTGGGATAAGTGTGTGGATTTTATGTCAAAAATATAACTCAGTTTTAAAAGACTTTAGAGAACAGTTAAAGACTGTAGTTTTATTCCATATGAAAGACAGAGACGCATTTGATGAATGTATGCGTGAAAATGATGTTATTGAAAACGATCAAGAAAAACGAAGGATTAAGCAAAAATTAAAATCTCAAAAGTTTTCTAAATTAGTGTTAAAAACAGATAATCCTACACATTATGTATGTTTGTAAAGTGTTTACTATTAGAGAACTATAAAATAGGCATTCTGGGAAAGCCGGCGGAGCAACAGCGAAACCGGCTTTAGCCGGTTGGAGCTGGCGGAGGTGGGTGAGCCAGAATGCCTATTTTATAGTTCTCTACAGTATTAAGTGAAGCAATTTTCCCAACGGGGTAAGGGTAATGAGTGGTACCAGTCACTGACATAACTATGCGGAAACCACGTACATCTCTGTGATTCCTGGCGATTTAAGCGATTCCTGCTGAGTACTTCTATGAGACAGTGTAGTCCACACCAAGGCGTCTGTGAAATAGTTTTGAAGGCCTCGTTTAGAGATCTGCGGTGAACGATATGATTTTACACAGGATCACAATTCCAATCTTCAATTTTTTGGCCACGTGGCCTTTTTCAAGAGAAAAAAACAAAACAAAAACAATACGACTACATAATGTCCATCTTTGGCAAATGGACAGAGCAAAGAATTGACGTCATAAATATATTACACAAGTTCTGACATCATAATGTGTGATGTCATCAACTAGAACTAGAAAACAAATCATTCTGAGAAACTAGATCAGAGACACAATAACAGGATGGGAACTAATCCAATGGATCTCAATCGTGGCACTTTCCTGCTATCCAATCCCACTCAATAATGCAAGTTGTGTGTGTGTGTGCGTGTGTGTGTGTGCGCGCGCGCGCGCGCGTGTGTGTTTAGTTATACTGTAACCAATGTACTTCAAAAACATAACGATACGCTCCATAACTCACAATGAAAATGAAATCACAGAATAATGTGAATGCAGTCCTGTTTGTGACTGTGAACGGTATATCATAAATGTCATTTGAAAAAGATATAAATATTTTGCAAATCATCAATGTTGTTCACAAGTACATTTGGATAGGGTTGTTACAAATTTGTCTTAACATGACATCCATTTGGAAGCCTTGTGTCTAATGTCCTTATCCATTTCTCTTCAGTAATGAGTCTGAAGCTTTTGCTTTCACCGTAAGCTTTTGCATCAGACTGGTACTCTATATAATGTTGAAAATGATTGATACCTCTGCTAACTAGTTCAGCTCGTCACGTATTGTATATATGAGAACAGTTTATATGATTTTGACGCTTCTTCCTGAACGCTGTATGTACATTCACTTAATGTGTCATGGTATTGATAATGTGAAATGTGTTTGAGGTGAAAACAGAACCTTCTTTGTAAGGAACAAAATTGTTCTTGTAAATTTGTAAATAGAAACCAGATGCGTTTGACTAGCGGTAAGGGCCCAGACTCTAAGTGAACACTGTGTATTGTAAAGTATCAGATATTACACGACTCGAAGTGAACACTGTGTATTATAAAGTATCAGATATTACGCGACTATAAGTGAACACTGTGTATTATAAAGTATCAGATATTACACGACTCTAAGTGAACACTGTGTATTGTAAAGTATCAGATATTACACGACTCTAAGTGAACACTTTGTATTGTAAAGTATCAGATATTACACGACACTAAGTGAACACTGTGTATTGTAAAGTATCAGATATTACACGACTCTAAGTGAACACTGCGTATTATAAAGTATCAGATATTACAAGCATAAGCCTTCATGAAAGATTGAAGGAAAAAAAACCAAACAAAAAGGCGGGGGGGGGGGGGGGGGGGAAGGGGGGGTGTTTGTTCAATTAACCATATTTTGGGCCTTGGCCTTTGCAAAGCGAGACGACTGCAGGCGGAAATCTGAACAAATCTGAAATAAATGTTAGTGAGCCTTTGGTCACAATACAAAAACGGAATGGGGAGGGGATGGTGAGACATAAAACCAATGAGCCAATCAGCTGATTTTAGAGGCTGAGAGAGAGAGAGAGAGAGAGAGAGAGAAGAGAGAGAGAGAGAGAGAGAGAGAAGAGAGAGAGAGAGAGAGAGGACAGACAGACAGACAGACAGACAGACAGACAGACAGGGAATCAGAGAGACAGAGACAGGGAGACACAGAGAGAGAGACTAAGACAGACAAACATACAAACAGACAGACCAAACGGATAGACAAGCAGAGACAGACATTGTATATGATCGTAACATCGTTGTTAATCATCCACCTCTCCGTTCATTATCCGCGCGTTTGTGTGTGTTCGTTGTTTAAATTCTTTTTACTTTAAGTGATATAAGACCCGTGTGTGTGTGTGTGTGTGTGTGCGTGCGTGCGTGCGTGCGTGCGTGCGTGCGTGCGTGTGTGTGTGTGTGTGTGTGTGCGTGCGTGCGCGCGCGCGCGCGCGCGCGCGTGTGTGTGTGTGTGTGTGTGCGCGTGCGCGCGCGCGCGTGTGTGTGAGCATGTGTGTGTATGTGAGTGTGTGTGTGTGTGTGTGTGTGTGTGTGTGTGTGTGTGTGTGTGTGTGTGTGTGTGTGTGTGTGCGTGCGTGCGCGCGCGCACGCGTGCGCGCGTGTGTGTGTGTTTGAGGAGAGAGAGAGAGAGAGAGAGAGAGAGAGAGAGAGAGAGAGAGGAGTGACGGGAAGATGAGTGACTTGTGCAGAAACTATGAACATTTCATTAATAGTGTGTGACATCATTATGCTTAAACCCACAGAATACCCCTGGAATAGAATAAGAAATGCTTTCAGCATTAACTTTTTATAAAAATCACTGTAAAGAAATGCTCTAATGGCGCCATGAGTTACTGATTCGAAGGCTTTCGCTAAAAGGTTTTAGGACGGCAAAATATTTGTTGCAAGTTTTTTTGTGTGTGTGAATAATTATTTGACGTAAATAAATCTAAGAGGAAAAATTGTATCTTTTGACGATGAAATAAAATGTGATGAAGTGTGATCTGTTCACACCATAGGCGATTTATATGTTTCGCGAACTTAGTTTTCAGAGCATAAATTCGTAAGCGGAAAACAGGAAATATAATGAGTGTAGTATAATATAATGGTGAATTCTACAGCTCTTTTTTCTTATAACTTCCAAAGGGAAAATTGGTTTCTTTGGGTAAAGAATCCCCTCATCGACACCTTGATTAAACCCAACCCATGGTGTCATTTCTAACAGCCTGTGATTTCACCAAGCCACAGAGGAATGTTTCAATCTGCAGCATTGTCTGTTCTGCCCTTTTTAAAGCTGATTTGTCAGCCACTTCATCGCCCCATATGTCAACAGGAGATGGAATCCACCAACACTCTGTGACTCTGCCCTTTACTGTCAGCCACTTCATCGCCCCATATGTCAACAGGAGATGGAATCCACCAACACTCTGTGACACTGCCCTTTACTGTCAGCCACTTCATCGCCCCATATGTCAACAGGTAGAAAGAAACTCGTGGAGAGCGTGGCAGCAGAGAGTCCTCAGAAGAGAAGCCCCCTTCAAGCAAGTGTTTCGGCCCTTATCTCCTGACACTCTAGGGGGGTTGGGCCACACCCGGTTCATGACTCCGGATGTCCCTCTGCTGCCCCTTTTTTTTCCCATCTTGGGACGAGCCATGGCTGGGATTCGAACCCATGACCCTCTGGACATGCTCATTTTCCACTTAATGACTCGCGCTTTAACCACTGAGCCACAGGGACACCTGATATTTGTAGGGAAATTAAGCCTTATGAAGTTCACTTTTGTTCCTCCTTGACCAGATCCAGCTTGAACACCTCTCTGCCGCTTCTGCCATTGCTTTCAGGGCTCTGGTTTTTTCCTTCCCTGCAACTGAGAGCTGTTTCATGAGGCTGTATGCAGACGTTCCTACAAACCCCCTAGCTCCAATTTCTGCAGTGAGGACTTTGACCTGATAGCCTTCTCTCCTCAGGCTGTTTGCCAGATCAGCATACTTTTCAGTCTTGTAGATTTGAGCTGCCTCCATTCTGTTCTCATATGGCACCGTGAGCTCGATCATGATCAGCTGCTTGGTTGACTTAGAGTGGACTACTATGTCTGGTCTCATGCCACTCTTGCTGATGATCTCTGGGTGACTCTTCCATTCTGGGAGGTCTGCAGTGCACTCCCAGTCATCTGCCCCGTCCAGCAGACTCTGCCTGCATGTTTCGAGTGGCACTGTTGTTCTTGGCCATGATTTGCTGCCTCCTGCCGTGAAGAATGTTGCGGGTGCTTTTGGAGTCCTGATTTTCCCTTTTGTGGTGTTGGTACTAGCCCAGACTACTTGTACAATCTCTTTGAGCACTTGGTTGTGCCTCCATGTGTACCTTCCTTGAGCCAGGGCTACTTTACATGAGCTTAGGACATGCTCCACTGTTTGTTTTTCATGGCAGAGGGGGCATGCAGGATCGTCTGTTTTCCCCCACTTCACCAGGTTTGCATTTGAGGGCAGAAGGTCATATGCAGATCTGAGAATGAAGCTGATCCTGAGAGGGGCCATGCGCCAAATGTCATTCCAAGTGAGACTTCTTTGGAGTGCATTCTCCCACGTTGTCCATTGCCCTTGCTGGCTCTGCTGGACTGCTTTTTGGAGTCTTTTTTGGTCTTCTTCTTTTCTCATCTCCTGAATCATCATGTCTCTTTTGGCTTTTCCTTTGGCCTTTGACCACCATTCAGTTTTGGTCACCCCCAGTCCTTGTCTGTTGGTCTGTGTGTGTCCTGTTATTTCTCTGATCTTGAGACTTTCTTTTGCATAATCCATCGCCTCTTGAACTTTCCATTTTCTGCCTGTCTTCAGCTGGGGCTTGATTGCTTCTACCACCTTGTCTCCTGAGTCCTCCAGCATGCTTTGAAGTCTGATCTTCCCTGCTTTGTATTCCTCCAGGATGGATTTCAGTGGTAGTTTCAGCTTTGCTTGGCGACAGTACAGCGCTATGTCAGTCAGACAGGGTGGGACACCAAGCCATTTCCTTGTGAACTTGTTGATTTTGGCTTCCATTGCCTCCACTATGCTGGTGCAGATGTCGTATATCATAAGAGGCCATAGGAGCTTTGGTAT
Source organism: Conus canariensis (assembly GCA_033310375.1). Classification (NCBI taxonomy): domain Eukaryota; kingdom Metazoa; phylum Mollusca; class Gastropoda; order Neogastropoda; family Conidae; genus Conus; species Conus canariensis. The sequence continues at coordinate 7,624 of JAMYXO010003873.1, read as the reverse complement.
CAGCATGAACTGCAGACACCAGACCTTGTATTTGCCATGGAGCCCACACTGGTCAATGGTCTCCAAGCCTTCCTCCGCCATCTGCTTGGTTTCTTTTGCTCTTTGTGTGTCTTTCAGCGTATCATCATACCATCTTCCAAGGCTCTTGACTGGTTCTTCTGTGACTGTTGGAATGGCCTGGTTGGCAACACTGAAGACCACAGATCCGGCCACTTTTCCTTTCCTCAGTGAGAGACTCCGTGATTTCTTTGGCTTGAACTTCATTCTGGATGAGGCAACTATGTCGTCCAGCCTCTCCAGCACATGACGTGTCTCGTCTTCTCTGGATGAAATCACTGTAGTGTCATCCATGAAGGCCTTGAGAGGAGGCATCTTGTATCCATCGCCAAGGTCTGTTTGTCTCGCGTTGTTTGTTGCTGCTTTCAAGATGAGTTCCATTGCCAGCACGAACAGTATTGGGGAAATTGCACAGCCCATTGCAATACCCACTTCCAAGTTGATCCAGTCTGTTGTGTACTCCTTGGTAGAGAACCGCATTGAGAAGCCATTGAAGTACTTCTTGAGCATGTCGCGGATGTTCTTTGGCACATGGTACATCTCAAGAGCCAACTGTATCATCTCATGGGGCACAGATCCATATGCGTTTGCCAGATCAAGCCACACTACGTCCAGGTCTCTCTTTTCTGTTTTTGCTTTTTGGATTGCGTCCCAGATCATTGTGGCGTGTTCTACACAGCCAGCCACGCCTGGGATGCCACCTTTCTGGACTGACACATCCAAGTACTTGTTTTCCATCAGGTACTTGGTCAGCCTTGCTGCCATGACAGAGAAGAAGATTTTCCCTTCGACGTTCAGTAGTGATATTGGCCTGAACTGGCTGATGTCACTCGAGTTTTGCTCTTTGGGGATGTACACACCATCTGCCGTCATCCACTGGCCGCTGATCTTCTGGTTTCTCCAAGCCGATCGCAGCAGCCTGTGGAGCCACTCCAGCACCTTGGGACATTTCTTGTAAAGCTGGTAAGGTATTCCGTTTGGCCCTGGTGATGATTTGGCTCTGGCTTTGTCGACCACCTTCTTGATTTCCGCCAACGTTGGAGGCTTGCCATTGAACTGTTCCTCAGGGTTGGTTGGCCACACCAGACCTTGAATGTCGAGTGGTGCTTTGCTCTGTGGGTCAGAGTATGTTTTCCTCAGATGCTGCTCAAGAACTCCTTTGTCCACACTTAGGGTCCCAGATTTTGGCTGCTCAAACAGTGTTCTGGCAAACTGGAAGGGGTCTCTGAAGAAGCGCTCTTGTGTCTTCTTCTTTTTGCTCTTCCTCTTCCTCGCAGATTCCGCTTTGCTGAGGGCGCTGTGTTTTTCTTTCAGGTCTTTCCACAGTTTTTCCAAGCCTTGTTTTTCAGCTGGCAGTGCGGTCTTCATTTGCATCTTGAGGTTTTTCTTTTGGACCCTGATCTTGTCCATCTTTTCTTGGCGTCTGGATTTCTTTGGAGGTGTTTTCTCTTTGGGTAGTTTTGCTCCATAGGCGTCTCTACATGTGGCATACACAATGTCCCCATATGTGGCTAGTTTGTGTTCCAGGGTGCTTTTCCCTATCAGTGCGTCGAGTCTTTGGACGATTTTTGCATCCAGTTTCTCCCAATCTTCAGTTTCGTTTGCTCGTGGCAGGTTGAGTTTCAGGCGCCTGGCATCGAGGGCCTGTGCAAATTCCTCATCCGAACCAACAGCGTGGATGTCCTTGGCACTGTGGTTTAAATCCTGGCCTTGGTCTTCCGACGTCTTATCTGCTGATGCAGTGCGCTGCTGCTCATTCAGATGAGTCTTCACACATCCCATCTTTGTTCTGTGGATCTTCATGCCACGGGTGGTAGCGAAACGCTTTCCACAGACACATGGATATTCCATTTGGTCCATGTTCATAGTCCGTTTGGGATTTGCAGTCATGATTGGTTGAGCACCGATGGATTCATCATTCTCTCCCCTTTCGGTGAATCCTGGGAGCATCTTTTCTTTTCCAACAGGAGATGGAATCCACCAACACTCTGTGACACTGCCCTTTACTTATGAGTTTCACACTGAATTAGGTATTTCGCAAACAGGAAGGGCCACGTATTTGTACATAAAGACTCTAAGGTACAAAACACTGATTTTCAGTCAGCTAAAAACACTTTTTAAAAATATCTTTGAAAGGTTTACTACACACTGTACAGTTAGTACGACAGCTATCAATTCAGCTGTGAAAATAAATCTCTGTCTGTCTGTCTGTCTGTCTGTCTGACTCTCTCTCTCTCTCTCTCTCTCTCTCTCTCTCTCTCTCTCTCTCTTTTGTGCGTGCGCGCGCATGTGTGTGTGTGTGTGTGTGTGTGTGTGTGTGTGTGTGTGTGTGTGTGTGTGTGTGTGTGTGTGTGTGTGGCGCGCATGCGCGCGTGCATGTGTGAGTGTGTGCGTGCATGATTGTGTGTATGTCAATGTGCAAGAGCGTATGTAAATGTATATGTGCGTGTGTGTGTGTGTGTGTGTGTGTGTGTGTGTGTGTGTGTGTGTGTGTGTGTGTGTGCGTGAGAGTGTGCGTGCATGCGTGCGTGCGTGCGTGTGTGTGTGTGTGTGTGTGTGTGTGTGTGTGTGTGTGTGTGTGTGTGTGTGTGTGTGTGTGTGCGTGTGTGTGTCATTCAACACCCATCTTCAACCGAATATGAGAAGACGCGTGATTGCTCGTTCTCCGTTTTCATTGTCCTGAATGTTGTTTGTTTTATCTGAGGAAGACCTATGGGGTCGAAACGCGTCGTGTTTTGTCTTGTAATTTGTTTGTGTATATTGTCTTGCGGAATCACGAACAATTCTTTTTACTAATGCATTCCTTGGAGTTATATGTACTAGCTTCTTCTCTTTGTTAAAGCAGGCAGCGTCACAACTATGTAGATTTTGCTCCGTTGTCGTGTATGTGGTTATACACGTCATCCATTTCCACCGCCACACAGGGGCATACCTTTCCGAAAAACTGAAAGAAATGGTCCGAGCAAATTGAGCCACTTCAATATCTTTTGAAAGACTGTTAGGAAGATCAGAAATTAAAATATTAAATAATATTGGAGAAATTACTGAACCTTGGGGTAAACCCATTTGTAAAGGTCTTGGGTTGGAATATGTATTTCCTATGTTTGTTTGAATGTGCCTACAGTGTAGAAAATCTTGAATAAAATTGTACATGTTCCCGCTGATTCCAATATTTTGTATTTTGTACATTAGTCGTTTGTGCCACACTTGTTCGTATGCTTTACGAATGTCAAAAAAAGTAGCGAGAATGTTCTTACGTCGTGCAAATTGATGTTTGACATGTGTTGTAATTTTGACAAAGTGTTCAATTGTAGATCTGCCTGCTTGGAATGCAGCCTGGTTGATAGGAATGATACTGTTTTTGTTGCAGTGATGAATGTCAATTGTAGATCTGCCTGCTTGGAATGCAGCCTGGTTGATAGGAATGATACTGTTTTTGTTGCAATGATGAATGAGCCTTTTTCACACTATCTTTTCCATCAATTTACATGTGTTAGATGTTAATGATATTGGTCGATAGCTATTTATATCTGTGAGTGGTTTTCCTTGTTTATGAATTGGTATAATAATTGAGTCCTTCCAAATCAGGGGCATTTTTCCATGGTCCCAACATTTTTGGAAAAACAAATGTAGAAAATGTATTATATTTTGCGGGAAATGACCTAACATTTAATTTGAAATGCCATCTAATCCCACTGATGTCTTTTTATTCAGATTGATGATACACTCTTGGACTTCCTGCATTGTTATAGCGGTATTTAAATAGTGATTTTCTGTAGGTTTATGGCTATTATTGATGTTTTTCTTTTCTTCAGTTTCGCGACGTTTTTTCTTGTCCAAGGATAAGCTGTCAATGCTACTGTTGTTCGCAAATAAGTCTGCAAAGGCTTCAGCTTTATCAAAAATTTGATGGAAATTCAGATTGTATTAAATTAATTGGACAATGTGGAAGGTTAATTCCATTTTTCATCGTTTTTAATTGTGTCCAAACTTTTTGAATATCTTTAAAGTTTGACACCTCATTTTGACATATAGACGACCAATACTGCCTTTTTTCGTGTTGCAATTATTCTATTTTGGTGATTTTTTGCTCTTTTTTTTCTCAAGAAGTTTTTTCCGCTTTTTCCTTGGGATTTGTTTTCTTTTGTGATCACACACACACACACACACACACACACACACACCACACACACACACACACACACACACACACACACACACACACACACACCTACCCCATCACACCCGTCTTGCGCCACGACAGACGCAGGAATGTCGCAAATTGAAACATGACCCGCCTTGGCTTAAGGCTGTGTCAGGTCAATTGACATAGGCTAGAACACCAAGGCTACATCAAAATGTTGTTATGCTCTGCATAGTTATGCGGGGATTGTCTTCAGTTGTGACAAGCTCCTAGCATAACATGGTCATGTTTCAATTTGCGACATTCTGCGTCTGTCGTGGCGCAAGACGGGTGTGATGGGGTAGTGTATGTGTATGTGTGTGTGTGCACGGGTCTATGTTTTCTCTCTGTGTACGGGTTAGGTATGTGAGTAAGTGCATGTACTTGCATGTGTGTGTATGTGCACGCGCGCACATGCCCGTATGTGTGTGTGTGTGTGGTGTGTGTGTGTATGTGTGTGTGTGTGTGTGTGTGTGTATGTGTGTGTGTGTGTGTGTGGTGTGTGTGTGTGTGTGTGCGCGCGCGCAGTGTATGAATATGCGCGCGCGTGTTTGCATATGCACAAGAAAGTTTCTATATAATCAAGCTGAGTATGCAAGTACGTGTTGATGTATGTGCCTTGTACTTTGTGCACATTACGCCTGTGTCTTTGCACGTACAAGCAAGCGTGTATCCTTGTGTGTGTATGTTAGTATGTCTATCTATTTATTTCTACATGTGGGCTGAGTGTGTGTGTGTGTGTGTGTGTGTGTGTGTGTGTGTGTGTGGTGTGTGCGCGCGCGCGCGCGCGTGTGTGCATATGTCCGTGCGTGTGTGCGTGCATGCATGCGCGCACACGTGAGAGAGAGAGAGAGAGAGAGAGAGAGAGAGAGAGGGAGAGAGATGAGAGAGAGAGAGAGCATGTGGGCGCATACGCGAACGCATGTGTCAGTGCATATTTCTCTTGTTTATACATACATTCATTTTCACCACACACACACACACACACACACCACACACACACACACAACACACACACACACACACACACATACACATGAATGAGAGAGAGAGAGAGAGAGAGAGAGAGAGAGAGAGAGAGAGAGAGAATGTGTACACATATTTTTTTTTTCTGTCCCAACCTCTACGCCACTCCAATGGCAGTGCACCCACGCCGCTCATTCCGACACCCCGTCCACAGCCACAGCCCGGTCGGCCCCGCCGCAGCCCCGGCACCAGCAATCTACAGGGAGCAGTCAATGTCAAGTCGTCAAGAGGCAACCCACCGGAGGAGACACTGCACTGCTGCCGAGTCACTTCGGTGGTGTTCAGTGGCGCCTGTTCTGATCTAACATACGCAGGACACCACCTACTAAGCCCCCTACTGACGACAATAATTGCTTAGTCGCGGAGCCGGCGTGAGTGAGCTCTCCCTCCGGAGGGCGCCATCACGTCCGTCCAACGAAAGCCGCCCTGGACTCGCCGATTTCGGTGACCCCGAGGACCAAACCAAGGCCACAGACGCGGAGAGACATCGAAACAGGTCACCATGAGAGCAGGCATGAAGGGCAAGAATTGGGGACTTTTTTTTAAGCTGATAAAAGAATAGGGATGATTAAGATGATGTTGGGTTTCCGTTTCGGTTGGAAATACATGAAGGGCGTACTTACGTTCCTTTATAGTTATCCCGGCGTCAACCAGGGCCGAGAGATACAGAACTGCAGTGTTGGTAGGAATTTGAGAAACCTTTCAAAAACGCATCCTTTAAGTGGGTGAAACTCGACTGGTAAATCCAGTCTTTCAACGATCGCAGCAAACTAAACTCTGGGTAGGAAGCCGTCGGGCAGAAAACCCACAGACTCTGATGGATTCGAACCACGACCTCCCAGCCGGGGGGTCGTGCGCTAACCCACTTCACCACTGCGGCTGTCTGTAAAACGGATTTATTACACACACAAGGAAAAGCCCACCTTTGCCTTACACACATTTACTAACTTCACAAAGGGGAGAGGAGAGAGAGAGAGAAGAGGGAGAAGAGAGAGAGAGAGAAGAGAGAGATGATGATGATGACGATGATGATGACATGATGATTTTGATGATGATGATGATGTGATGATGATGATGATGATGTGATGGGATGAAATTTATATGATCTTTATTTCCAAGGGAACAGATAAGCAAACACATGCTTTTTTTTTTTTTTGGCCCTTGCCCGCTAAGGGACTAAGTAAGGATGACACAAAAACCCCACACACAAAAACCACACACACACACACAACACACACACACACACACACACAAACCACACATGCACGCGCGTGGTCTCTTTTTCTCTCTCCTCTCATCATCTCTCTCTCTCTCTTTCTGATCCTCTCTCCGTCTTTCTGTCTCTTTGCCTCTGTCTGTTGTCTCTCTCGTCTCTTTTCTTTGTCTGTCTGTCTGCTGTCTGTCTGTCTGTCTCTCTCTCTCTCTCTCCTTCTCCTCTCTCTCTCTCTTCTCTCTCCCTGTCCCTTTGGGGTCTTCCTTTGTCTGATGCATTTATCTGTGTCTGTCTGTGGGTCTATCTGGTCCTCTGTCTGTTTCTCTGTCCTCTCCTGTCTCTCTCTCTCTTTTCCTCTCTCCTTTTTCCCTGTCAATCGTTGTCTTGTTGTCTGTGTCTCTTCCCTGTCCGTCTGTCTCTGTCTATCTGTCCCCTTGTCTCTGTTTGTTTGTCTGCCTGTTATCTGACTTCTGTGTGACTGTATCTTCATCTGTTTTTATCTCTGTTTGCCTATCTGTCTGTCTGTTTGTCTGTCTGTCTGTCTCCCCCCCGTCTATCTCTTTCTTGGTTAAGAGTTGCACTAAAACTTTAGACAACACCAATTTTGGCGAGAATTTATGGTGGCCCAGACCTCACGCGGAAGCAGGTAGAAACCACCAGAATACCCGTGTGACCATTCCAAGGCCTAGCACGGCATTCAGTGAAACTACAAAAGAAACAATGGTCCGCTTCCTGAATTGTCCCCCCCGGCCATGGTCCCCCTGTGTAAAAAGGTCCCTACCGTGACATTGTCAAATGTGGAAACATGAGCACCCCTTTCTGACGTCAAAGGTGGGGGCCTTGGTTGCTCACCCATGACCCTGTCTTTATGCTAGTGAAGAAACGAACCACCCCTACCTGAGTCACACATTGTTTTGGAACTCCCCTGAGTCCCTGTTTCTGTGCCGGGAAGACGTGAACCACACCCCACCTGTGACGTCACACATCTAGCCTTGGGGGAAAAAAGCCCCTGACCACTCTCACAGCAAATGAAGCGTATTTCCGGGTGCTTTAGACAAAACTCCACTTATCATCTACAGTTGCTGTCGAATTTTCACCAATTGTTCATAAACGCTTTAAGCCACTGGGCCCGGGTGGGATTTTTT
>JAMYXO010003872.1:12500-17500 GCA_033310375.1 Conus canariensis | reverse complement strand
GACAGACCGACAGACAGAGAAAGAGCGACAGAGAGAGAGACAGAGAGAGGGAGGAAGAGAGAGAGAAGAGAGAGAGAGAGAGAGAGAGAGAGAGAGAGAGAGAGAGAGAGAGAGAGAGAGAGAGCGCTGCGTGTGTGTATAAAACAGAGAGAGAGAGAGAGAGAGAGAGAGAGAGTGGTGCAATCTGGATCGACCACACCAGCGGGTTAACACAAACGACTGACCTACAATATATCCACAGAACTGCCCTTCGCTCTGTACAAGCGTCCACTCCCCTTCGCTGGTCAAGTCCCGATCCACTGCGGCTTTACCCGGTTCCTTGGTCAACACTGGGAACACTGAGGATCGATCGCCTCACACTTTCTGGAGCGGACCTAGGAAAATGCCCCTCCTCCCTGCTGTACCCTTCCCGCCCCCTCCCCCCTTCCCACCATCCCCCCCCAAAAAAAAAAAAAAAATAAAATAAAAAACAAAAAAAACAACAACCAACCCAACCCAACCCAAACCAAGACAACAACAAGAACAGGGCTTGATCGAAATGTAGGTGATCAGGATCAAGTGAAGTTTAGCGCACATACATCGGAATGAACGATGAAATAAACGAGTGAATGACCAAACAATTTAAACTGATAATTCAAGCGTAATGCAATATAGATCGAACACGATGCAATATTTGCATAACAACAACTGCATATATTTTGATGATCATACTAGTACCAGTGTCATGACCATAGCTGTTTATGCCATGGTTTTTTTACATGGCCAGAAATCATTTTCGAATTGTACAAAATAGGTGAAACATATAGATGCACGTGTCCGAAACATACAGATTACACGTGTTCCTTTTTTTCACCCACAGACCTTGACATTATAACAGAAATATGAACACACACGTAAACACTCCACCCCCTTACCCAAACACATTATGGCCTACAATACATTTCATTACACACACACACACACACACACACACACACACACACACACACACACACACACAGGCAGGCAGGCAGGCAGGCAGGCAGGCAGGCACACACACATCATCATCATCATCAACACACACACACACACACACACACACACACCCACAGCGGCGGGAGGAGAAGGGGGGGGGGGGGGGGGCGACAATAAAGAGAGAGAGAGAAAAAAGGACAAAGTCAAAGAGTGTAGCCAAAGAAATACCCAGCAACGGAATTTCCTGAAGGCGGGAGAGACAGTTTATTCTGAATGAACCCATGCCGTCCCCGCAGCGACAGGTCATTTGCGCGACTCAATGTTTTCTTTGTAGTACATCTGCGCGAATCTTGATCTGCTGAAATTAGTGACTGAACCATGATAAAGTTAGTGTGGCACACATTCGTCGTTTCAGCATTTTCTGTGCTCTGTTTTTGACTCTCTTCAGTCTGAAAGGTCTGAAGTTTCTATGTCGCGCTTCGTATGGTGAAAACTAGCTTTTAATCTAGAGTTTCTTTTGTCGGTCGATGCGTTCCCTGCCTTAGATATTGTTTACACCGATTGCTAGAGTCCTAGACCTGATGCTCGTTGTCATCCACCATGATTGGGACAGTCAGTCAGGTTGCATTGAAGATTCGAAGAGAGACAGAATGAATAACACAGACACGAGTTAAGACAAACCTGTAATCCTTTTCATCTAGAAAAAAAAAATAGAAGCATTTCAAAGCTTTGAAGACGCACAGATATGAGCGGTTCTGTAAAGTGTGTGCGTGCGTGCGTGCGTGTGTGCGTGCGTGCGTGCGTGCGCGTGTGCGTGCGTGCGCGTGTGCGTGCGTGTGCGTTCTTGCGTGCGTGTGTGTGAATATTCTTAATCCCACAAACGTATCAGCTGAAAAGAGTCGCGCCAATGTACAGTCGTACAAAAATAAAACCAATCAGGCGTAAAAAGCCGCGCCTAAAATGTGCTGCACCCTTCACCCACAGGGGGTCAAGACTGACCTGACGCGTCCACCTGCTGACTGCCTTCACTGTCTGTATGTCTGTCTGTCTCTGTTAGCTTCTCTGTCAATTTCTCTCTCTCTCTCTCTCTCTCTCTCTCTCTCTCTCTCTCTCTCTCTCTCTCTCAACCGTCTTGATGTGACTAGTCTGATATGTTGTATATTGTTCATCACGATATTGATTGTGATGATAGTTGTTAACTGTTTCATTATTTTCATTACATCGTATATTTTATTTTGGATTTCTACATACACATTTCTTCGAGTTTCTCTTTTCTTCTTTTGTGAGGGCAGGATGAAACAAAAGCTGTAAAGCTTGTTAAGCTTGTTCTTTGACCCTCAATAAAGATAATTTTGACTTAACTTGACTTGACTTGACTTGACTTGACTTGACACACAGGGGGGCCAGCCAAGGGGGGCGCCGCTCCAGCCCAGGCCAAGCCCGCCGAAGCCCCGAAACCCAAGCCCCTGCCCATCGAGGAGATCGGCCTGAAGGAGATCAACGTGGCGCTCAACGACTCCAAGGGACTGGTCAAAGAGTCCGGCAGGTAAGGCACACACACACACACACACACACACACACACACACACACACACACACTCTCTCTCTCTCTCTCACACACACACACACAGGTGCGCAACGGCTAGGAAGTCTAGAGGGGGCGGGGGGGGGGGAGGCTTTTAGCTCTTATCGCCAGCCATCCGTGTAGGCAGTCTGCTCCCGTGCTATCCTCCCACCACGCCGAACAAATTGTACGGCAGATGACAACACGAGAAGACAGACAGACAGACAGACAGACAGACAGAGACAGAGATTTGGAGATGGAGACAAAGACAGAGAGAGAGAGAGAGAGAGAGAGAGAGAGGAGAGAGAGAGAGAGAGAGAAGAGAGAGAGAGAGAGAGAGAGAGAGAGAGAAGAGAGAGAGAGAGAGAGAGAGAGGAGAGGCAGGGTGAGGCAGAGGATGAGGGGAAAATTGCGCAGAAACTGTAGACCGGGAGTCGTGGTCGTAAGTCTGTTCAGAGACAAGTCTGGACCAACACAGCCTGCAGACTGAAGTCTGTTCAGAGACAAGTCTGGACCAACACAGACCGCAGACTGGTGAAACGGGCAACGCAAGCCACTAAACCTAAAACAAAGCAGCAGACTAGGGCGGGAACAAGTCCCATTCAACGAGAGGGGAAGGGCAGTTGGGTGGGTGGCGGTAGTGGCAAAACGCACACACCAATTGCCAACTTTTAAACCTAAAGATCAGATCAAAACGCACACTCCTACTGCCAACTGTTAAACTAAGAGATTTTATCAAAACGCACACACACACCTACTGGCCTACCAACTGTTCAACTGAGACGCTGGATCAATACGAACACACCTATAACCAACTGTTAAACTAAGAGACCGGAGCAATACGAACACACCTATAACCAACTGTTAAACTAAGAGACTGGATCAATACGAACACACCCATTGCCAACTGTTAAACTAAGAGATTTAATTAAAACGCTCACACAACTAGGCCTAATGCCAACTGCTAGCCTAAGACATTGCATCCACCGGCAGGTGGCCCCTCGTGGTCGATGAGACGGAGCGAGTGATGGTGTTTCTCCGTCACCGGGACTGCAACAACCTCAACGTGCTGGACTCCAGGGAGATGGAGCCGGAAAGCATTCGAATGGCCCTCCTAGGGGCCATCAGGTCAGCCACCGTCATCATCATCGTCATCGTCATCATCATCATCGTCATCACCGTCATCATCATCGTCATCACCACCATCATTATGGCTTACAATAACCTTTTGCTTGCCCTGTGAATTCAGATACCATGGAACTGACTGCTTTTGTTGTGTGCTTCTTTCCAGGATATTATCTCTTTTATGATCTGACATGTTCAAAGCGAGAAATATTTTTTCTCCAATATGAATTTTCGTTATTTTTCTTTAAATTAACACAGAAGGTGCACAGCATATGCCATGTTAGACTAGGTTCCAGTTCAATATGTCTGGAAGCAAACTTTTTATTTTCCAGTGTTTGTCAGCTTGATTCTTGACATTGCCAAGTCTTCTTGCTGTAATAGTAGAAGTTGACAATGAATTCCCAAGGTTAATGACCCTGATAGTGAAAAAAGTGCACATAGGTTAGTTAAGACCCAAGTGGTGTGTTTTTTTTTCTGGTGGTGGTTTTTAAGTGCGTCTGTTCGTTCGCTCATTTGTGTATCAACAAGATTATGCATTGAAAAAAAAGCCCCTCCCCCAAACCCAAACTGCTGAATCCTTTGTAAACTAATCTGATGAAACGATGGAATGTGACCAAAGAACAGACCAATTTCATTCCGACACGCGGGTTGAGGATCCGTTTAATCAGATCATTACACATCTAGCTAAAACACTACTAACCACAAGACCAAGAAGTATGCCAGGGTGGGGGTTTGGGGGTGGGGATTTCTCTGAAGACTTTTCGGCTGTCGAGCTCGCCCTCTAACCTCTTCCTGCATTCGCCAAAACTGCGGTAGGCCCTACTCATGTGTACCAAACTTAGCATGGACATGGAACGTGAGCCAGTGACGAATCCGTCCCGCTGTTCCGTGCGGACCTGAATGAAAACGGACGGTCCAGACTCCGGGCAGCAAGATCATGACAAAGACTCCGGGCAGCAAGATCATGACAAAGACTCCGGGCAGCAAGATCATGACAAAGACTCCGGGCAGCAAGATCATGACAAAGACTCCGGGCAGCAAGATCACGACAAAGACTCCGGGCAGCAAGATCATGACAAAGACTCCGGGCAGCAAGATCACGACAAAGACTCCGGGCAGCAAGATCACGACAAAGACTCCGGGCAGCAAGATCACGACAAAGACTCCGGGCAGCAAGATCACGACAAAGACTCCGGGCAGCAAGATCATGACAAAGACTCCGGGCAGCAAGATCACGACAAAGACTCCGGGCAGCAAGATCATGACAAAGACTCCGGGCAGCAAGATCATGACAAAGACTCCGGGCAGCAAGATCATGACAATCTGCTCCAAAACATCTGAACTCATTTGATCCCAT
>JAMYXO010003872.1:2500-7500 GCA_033310375.1 Conus canariensis | reverse complement strand
CTTTGGATGAATCGCAGAATGAGAAATGAATTGTAGGTGTACTGCCTTCACATTGGAGATAGTTACAATTGACGCTGAACAGGAAAAACGACAACAACAACAATGGCGGCACATGAAATTGGAGATCCAGTTCCTGTCCAATCTCTACTCCCTTTCAACAACCTTGACCTTGGTTGTTTTGAAGGTAAAGTGGATTTTAAAACGGAACGAACCTGAATCAGAAGTCTTAAGTTGTTTAAACTTGTTCATGTCTCCGTTTTCTTTACACCTACTTGTATACCAGTTCGACGGCAGGAGTCACCCACATTCTGTCAATGACGCTGCCGTTGGTGCATATTTTTTACACATCATTCATGTTCCTCCTGCTCATCTGACGTGCTATACAAACTATTGCGTAATACGTTACCTTGGCAACGCCTCATGATGTTTTCAAGCCACGTTGTTTTCGACCTAAACCAAAGCGGACGGCGGGAAGGCCGACGACGGGAAGGTCGTGGATGTGATGCGGGTTGATTGTTGGGTAAAGAAAGAGAGAGAGAGAGAGGGGGGGGGGAGGGAGGGGAGGAAGCATGAAAAAGGAAGGACGGGGGTGGTGGATGGAAGGGGTGGGGGGGGGGGGGGGGGGGGGGGGGGGGGGCAGAGAAAATGACTAAGTACAGGTTCTTCCCAACTGGAAGGAATTGAAAATCACATAATAATTCATTCACAACAAAATTCATTAGCGTAATTATGGGGAGCCTATGCACACAAATTAATCTGTAACAAAAAAAGTACTTAAGAGGAAACAAAAAAGGAAGGTGAAGAGAGAGAGAGAGAGAGAGAGGGGGGGGGGGAGGGGGGGGGAGTCAACGAATGACACTGTGAGTTATAAACTGAAAAGGAAGGAAGATAAATGCAGGAGGGGAATTTCAAAAAAATCGGTACGTGCACAAAATCGCGCGTCAAAGTAGGGTGAAGGTAAGAATACCATATATTACAGTCACATCAAAGTGTGCGTGACAGGAACAGGACAGCTGAGAGACGGGAAGGAAAGAGATTAGGAGGGGGATAAGAGAATGTGTGTGTGTGTGTGTGTGAGAGAGAGAGAGAGAGAGAGAGAGAGAGAGAGAGAGAGAGAGAGACAGACAGACAGACAGACAGACAGACAGAGAATCAACATAGTATATAATTGCAATATGTATTGAAAAAGAAAGAAGAAAATTAAATGCAGTAGTAGAAATCGAATACGATTTAGATGTACACAAAATCGCGCGTGAAAAGAAGTTGCAGGTAAGAATACCATACGTAACAGTCACACAAAATGTGGATGGGAGGAAAAAGATGGTTCAGAGAGAGAGAGAGAGAGAGAGAGAGAGAGAGAGAGAGAGAGAGAGAGACAGACAGACAGACAGACAGACAGACAGAGAGAGAGAGAGAGAGAGACAGATGCAGAGACAGAGGGACAGAGAGGAGCGGTAGTAGAAATGACAGTCTTTCTGACTTGCAGCTTTGAAGGACAGCATTCATTTTGTTTACATCAACGATGACGTGCATGATGTACAGGGAAACCTGAGAGGGTTTCATGCATTTGGCAACGATCTCGCCAAATTGGCTCAATACGCAAACATTTGTGCAGCCCGTGAGCGGCGCAGGAAAATGGATTACGCTTAACATGTGTACAAATCTCAGTCCACCTGCTGTTGGACTGGTCCCAGCACCTCTAGCATGTTGCGCCTGATTGGGGAAGCTGTGAAGATCTCTTGACAACCCAAACGTCCGTCATAGGAATCCCACCGGCCTACAGTTAGCAGAAGACGGCCCCAACAACTACAACTGCAACAACGACGTGTTAATGATGATGATGTTGATGATGATGATGATGATGATAGTGATGGTGATGATGGTGATGGTGATGATGATGATGATGAGTGATGATGATGGATGATGGATGATAATGATGATGATGATGATGATGGTGATGGTGACATCAGTGATGATGCCATTGCTATGTCTGTGTCCAACAGATACGGGAAGCCGATGACGATCAACCTGGGCGAAACCAGCGGGATAGAGATTGTGCAGGACCGCTTCAATGAGATCATGCCAGACCTCTGGAACTTGCTGCTGACCAAGAAACTCCTGGAGGATGATATGTGAGTGATTCCTTGTCTCTCCACTGGCTTTTTTTTTGTCTGTCTACCTGCTGTCTATCCGTCTCTCTGTGTCTCTGTCTGTCTGTCTTTCTCTAGAGTGGTGTAGTGGTGGTGGTGATGGTGTGCGTGCGTGCGTGCGTGCGTGCGTGTGTGTGTGTGTGTGTTCGTTCGTTCGTTCTTCTGTTTAACGTCTGTTCACTTTGAGTGATATTAGACGTGTGTGTGTGTGTGTGTGTGTGTGTGTGTGTGTGTGTGTGTGTGTGTGTGTGTGTGTGTTCTGGATTTTCCGTTTTCTCAGAACAGGAGAAACTCCAAAACCATCATCGAACGCATTCTGTTCTTCATATTATAACCGTTTTATCATCATCATCGTCATCATGTTTTTCGTTCTGCTCAGAAAAAAAGTCGATTGGACTAAACAGAACGGAAGGAAATTGCTTACCACCTACCTACCTTCAACCTAACCGACGCGACCAACCTGCTAACCAACTAGCTGACGAATAGACCAGCGAACATGTCTGCATATTATACCTGTTCACATATGTATCAATATTGTATGGTAAATGGTTACCTGCATTCTCTGTTATTCATGACCAATCAAGACACGTACCTGACCTTTCTAACTGCAGTCTGCAAATGATCCACCAAGGTGTATCGTATGAAGATGAAAGGGAAACAATCTCGTTTTCTTTATTTTTCACATACGTGTGTTATGTCCCATACATCCTACTTGGCAGTGGAAGCGCAGTGGGGAGGGAGTACGGATGGGTCGTTGGGAGTGCGGGGGAGGATGGGAGGAGTGGGGTGAGAGAGGTAAGGAGGGACTTGGGTGTGGGTGGGGGAAGGAGGTTAAGGCGAGGATGGGGAGGGGGGGGGGGGGTGGGAGGGGAGGAGCAGGCGACAGCGAAAGACAGGTTGAGGAGGGGATGAGTGAAACTGGAGGAGAACAAAACACATTGACCGTTTTTTTCGTTTTCGTCTTCTTGATCGATCTTTTGGTACATTCAGACCAATGTCGTTTCTTTGTTTTCTTAGATACAATAGAGGAACGCGTTTTTAGACAATATAACAATTAAAACAAAACAACACCCTCCACTACCATCACCACCACCACAACCAATAACAACAACAACAAACACAACAGCAAACCGAGAACGCGGTTGTTCGCTTGATTTATTTTTTTTGTTCTAATCATTTTCATAATTATTTCATTCGTGATGTATCTTGTACAGGAAGGGTTCATCGCGGTCCATCTCAACTGATAATATCAACAATAAAGATAAGACTGGTTGACATATTTCTATCACTGGAGATGCATCAAAATGTTTTTTTGTTTTTTTTTCAGTCTACCTACTTATATGGGTAAATATTCATTTCCATTTTACAGAAAATTCAAGTCGATTGTTATATATATGAATCAGATTATACAGTGCCAGCAGCAGCAACAGCAGCACCACCACACCACACAATAGACAGATACTGATCGAGAAGTGTGTGTGTGTGTGTGTGTGTGTGTGTGTGTGTGTGTGTGCGTGCGTATGTGCGTGCGTGTGTGTGCGTGTGTGCGTGTGTGTGTGTGTGTGTGCGCACGAGTGAGTGAGTGTGCATGCGTGCGTGCGATTGTGTGAGAAAATGTGCGAAGTCTGGTGTTTCTTAGAGTGTGTGTGTGTGTGTGTGTGTGTGTGTGTGTGTGTGTGTATGTGCGCATGTGTGTATGTTGCAATGCACGCTGTCTACGTGTAGAATAACAGACAGAGTGGTGCAAGTCAACACGGGCAAAGTACGAGAACTACTCTACCGTTACCTTCACCCCATCCCCTCTCCCTTCCCTCCCGCTCCTCCCAGTTACCTTCCTCCCTCCCCCCCCCCCCCTTCCCCCATTTTAAAACAATGATTTTACAACACTGATAACAGACAGAAGCGTAAACATAACGACATACAAATGAGTGTACTAAACCGGGGGAGGCGGGGGGGGGGGGGGGGGGAGGGGAGGAATCGAGAGCAAAGATATAAACACATGAAACATGCAAAAAAAAAAAAAAAAAAAAGAACAACGTTCAAGCACTTCTTTTCAATAATTTAGGAAGAAAGAAAAAAAACAAAACAAAACAAACAAACATCAGAAACGTACAGTCGTTTCTCAACATACCAGGCACTCGAGGAACATAGACCTCTGACATGCCTGATCACGTAGCATACAGTGGAATTTTCACATGCAGGGACAGATTGTCGTAAATTCCATCAGACTAGTTTTTGCCGTTGACCACTTATTATTATATTGCTCGCTCTTTTTTCCCTCTCTTTCTCTAACTCACCCATTAGACACATCAAGAAGTTTTTCATGTTTACCATTTTCTGTCAAATTCCATGTACATCATTTCTAAGCAAAGCATATATTTTTCAACCATATATATCTATCTGTGTCTGTCTGTCTGTCTATCTATCTATCTATCTATCTATCTATCTATCTATCTATCTATCTATCTATCTATCTATCTATCTGTTATAAAGTTCCTTCAAGAAGTGTTCGACAGCAGTTTTTTTTCTACATCGGCATACATAATGCTTAGCCCATTAAAATGATGTTTTCAACCCCTCTTACTTCTCCCCGCACAGGTACATGAAACTGGTGAAGTCGACAGACGACAGAGACTACACCCAGAGCAGCGTCTTCGCCGTTGGGGAAGGGTTCTCCCTCGTCTTCATCACCTCCAGCCCCAACATCACCGAAGACACCATGGGCAAGGTCATAGTCTTCAAGATCGTCTAAACCCCTGGTTGCCGTCAGCGGTTGAAAGAGTTCATACACAGCTCGCAGACATGAACGGGACGAGTCACATCAATTCATTCTTCCTTGCATGTAAACTG
>JAMYXO010003871.1:12500-18880 GCA_033310375.1 Conus canariensis | reverse complement strand
GCAGCAAGCCTCATGAGGACACAAACCCGGGAGGGGGGGGGAAAGGGCGGGACAGCCTTAAAAGGGACACGAAGCCCGTGGAGGGGGTGGGAAGGGCAGACCCAAGCCTCATAGAGGACACAAACCCCCCGTGGAGGGGTGGGGAAAGGGCAGACACTAAGCCTCATAGGCAGAGGACACGAACCCCCGTGGAGGGGTGGGGAAGGGGGCAGACACTAAGCCTCACAGACAGAGGACACGAAGCCCCTGGGGGGGTGGGGAGAAGGGCAGACACAAAAGCCTACAGAAAGAGGACACGAACCCCGTGGGGGGGGGGGGGAAGGGCAGACACTTTTCCCATAGAAAGTGGACATTTAAAACTGTGGGGATGAAAAAGACTCTCAGCCTTGTAAGAAAAAGTCCGAGGACTGATGTTCCCCTGAACGAGGGGGAAAAAACGACGTGTCGGCATCAGCAGGGGCCTTTATTCCGCCCACGCAGGTCGGAAGCCCCTTGTGAAAAATTGTGAGCGTGGACTGTTAAAGCATTAGAGCTGATTTAATGGGGACAGGTGCTAAAAATGACATAATAATATAATCTGAAAGAACACCCCGATCCCAGGTACAAAAACTTGATTCAAGAACAAACATGGGCCCCGCATCGCCCACTCGACTGTGAAAAAAAAACAGGCAACTAAAATGGAAAGAAAATGAAGGAAGAATGAGAGAGGATGGAAAGAGTAAGAAGATAGAAGTCTACTTAGCTGCATTCCCCGAGTTGCTATCTTGGTCTCCATTTTCCGGGGCCCGGGGGTGATCAAGGAAATTTTTTGTCCGTTGATGAAAACCAATTATTTCAGCATCTGATCTTCGCAATTAAGCAATTTTTTAGGTTAAGGACAAGGTGAAGTAAAAATGAACGCCTTAAAATTATGTGTGGTAACGTACATTTGTTTAGACGATAGCAAATGGCCCCTTGAATATTTGACTAATGTATCTTCACCGAAAACAAAACGGGTCATCAACAAAGCACAAAAATTCCTATCCGGGAAAATACGCTTTATGCATTATTTGTATCATTGTTGAGGTATACATTTGTCAAAAAAATTCACTCGTTTTGCCGGGCTTGGACTAAAGTTGTTTCAGAATAACAGAAGTCTTTACTGTCCAGGTGGAGCAGTTACGAGGCGGCCCTTCTTCGTTCGGCCCTCGAATTGGATGCGCGTCATCGACCATCCTTGCAGAACGCCACAGAAAAGAAGTGCAGACTGCCACTGCAGGCACTGCAACAGGGACGAGACAATATTCGGTGTATAGTTTTGGGAATGAGCAGGAGTGGGAATACCATGAGAGAGGATAATACTTTAAAAAGTGGAAGGGAAAAACAAACGCAAAAAGGACACAGAAAGAGGAGGACAAGACGGGAAAATGTGGGAAAACACAGGGAGAAATTTACGGCGGTACATCATACACAAACGGCGGCAATATGGTTTGAAATCGGAAATGTAACTTAAAGTTATGGGAAAGGGCTCCCAAAACGTTAAGAGTCGAAAACGGATGGCGGAAAAAAAATGAAACCAAGTTGTCTGGGGGATGGTTTCAATCGAGGGAGAACAACACGAAACGAGACTTGAAATGCCAACGGTTTCTGATTTAGGAGGTTGTACAGGAGATCAATCGATGCATTCTCATAGATTTCTTTGCTTCTATGTACAGAGTGTAACTGCACTGCCAATACTTGGGACTGACATATTAAATCGTCAGAGGTTAGAACACTGTTTGGGCCCCCCATTGCACGTAAAAGGTCTTTTTCACAAGTCTTGTTCCGAGAGCGATATTGCCGAAGGTTAGATACGCCTTGTTTCAATCTAGAATCTATGCAAAGGGAAATGGAGCGAGAGAGAACATGTAGAGAGTGACAGAGAGAGAGAGAGAGAGAGACAGACAGACAGACAGGGGGGATGGAAGGAGAGAGGGAGACGGAGATGGAGACAGAGAGATGAACTTTAAACGAATAGAGATTGTGAAAAGATATGCCCGTAAATCATTAAGAGATATATTAGCCCAAATCACAAATCAAAATTTTTTTTTTTTATCTAGATTTTTTAAAACAATCTGCCTTCAATAAACGCAGTTAACTTTTTTTTTTTTTTTATAGTGCACTCTATGATTTGAATTTTAAACGACAGAAGTCTTTTGCCATCAAATCAAGTATGACTGTCTCTGGTGTCTACGACATTCGACAGAACCCCTTCATCTGTTTAGTTAGTGCACATACCTCCACCATTGTTCGAAAAACCGTAAAGCCCGCCAGAGAAATTAAAACATGATTACAAATGCACACAGCTGCCGTGGAGTGGGACTGACTGTATTTTGGGGAAAAAGTATCAATACAATAAGGAAAACTGTAATTTCAGACCTACCTTGGGCAACGAAAGTCAACACTTCTGTATATTACCTTAACAGCAATTTAAAGAAAGTATCTTTGCTACATAAAGCGAATAAAAAAATTCTCTAGTGTACTTTGTTTCAGAGTAATTAATCCCATCTCGCCTTCCTGTTTGCCCCACAAACTCTGGGAGTCTAAAATCTTCGCGAGTCCTACAACCCTTCATGTATTCCAGGAACCTCATAGAAATTGGGCCGCACGCGGGCCCTGTATTGCATGTGTATTGATAGTTGTGACTACTACTGTGTATGCATCCTGTAAAGTTCTTTGCAAAAAACGCATTGTTTAAAAGTTCAGAGCAATACGCATTGTTAAAGGTTCAAGAGCAACAGCATTGTTAAAGGTGTCAGAGCAACACGCATTGTTAAAGGTTCAGAGCAATACGCATTGTTAAAGGTTCAGAGCAATACGCATTGTTAAAAGTTTTTTCGTCGTCTGCGATTTCACTGAGAATGTTTCTTTTCGGGTTAAAAGCTGATCAGGACACTGCACCCTTCATTTGCATTTCAGGAGATTCTGAATATTTTGCCAGCAAAAAACTGACCTTGACCTCTAACGGGAGAGCAGCTCTTGTGCGAAAAGAGGGTATGAAAAGGACCCCCCCCCCCCCCCCCCCCCCCCCCCCCCCCCCCCCCCCCCCCCCCCCCCCCCCCCCCCCCCCCCCCCCCCCCCCAAATCGTTAAGCCAATGTTTGACAACTCCGAACAGAAAACAAGCGAGGTCAAAATGTGCCTATACTTTGAATGGATACCGGCTCCTCATAGTGTTTTACAGATGGCAATCTAATGATACGGCACCACCTGTCGAAGCTATTCTTAAACGGCTCACGTCCGGATATAGAACAGTAACAAGAATCCCAAGTGTGGATTTCGATTTTGTGATAAGTAACGTGCGGGAAATACCAGTCTGACTCGGTATGGGTAAACACGACGAGGGTGAACGAGAGAAAACCGCCTCCCTCTGCGAGCGCACGCCAGTGTGTGTGTGTGTGTGTGTGTGTGAGTGGAGTAAGGGTGGGGGAGACATAGCGGGCCGACGACCAGAACGGGACGGCAACATTGCGGGTTATTTATTGGTTATTTGGAGAGAGAGAGAGAGAGAGAGAGGAGAGGAGAGAGAGAGCGAAAATTGTGCGAGTGCGTCTGAGAAAGAGCGAGAGAGAGAGAGAGGCGGCATAGCGGGGTGACAGCACAATGAGGGGGGGGGGGGGGGGCGGGGGCTGGCGCAACATTTTGGGTTGGTGACCTGGCATGATGGTGACTAAACGGGACGGTGGCAACCTTTCGAACTGTCCTAAAACGGTCAGTTCTCTCCCCTTCCGATCAAAATTCATACCTTGGGGAGAGAGAGAGAGAGAGAGAGAGAGAGAGAGGAGAGGAGGGGGGGGGCGCAATGTGTATCATTCCGTTAGTTTCGGTTTATTGGACGTTGGATTTCTAAATTAGCAAAACGTGTAGGGATGGGGGAAGAATAAATTTGAAACTCGGTACCGTAACTCATACTTCCCAAAGACAATAACGAGTGGAACCACCTCGACGATAACATCGTCCACCAGAAGTCAGTCGACAGCTTCAATCCAGATCCAGATCCAGGATGAAGTTGGGGTACGTGGGGGTAAGGTGTTTGGTGTGTACTGGACTGGGATTACCTTTCTAACCCCTCTTCTGGTCCGCTTGACATTTCATTCTGACACTCGGAGTTTCCGTGTGTGTGCGCGCGCTTTTTTTTCTTTCCAGATTAAACTTATAATAACTTTCAATAATCAATGCTTACCATTTTCTGGCATTAAATGAGGGAAGAGAAAGGATATTCCGCAAGCCCGAGTTCATGGCTATATCCTGGTACACCTCCGGAAAAACAAGACATTTCACCGAGACGGGGAAAGTAACGCTTTCAGAATTCAAGCTTCTGTCCTCCAACAGATTAATGCTGTGTAAAAGTTCTGTGACAGGGATACATATGGATGTGGCCTTTGATAGAAATTAGGTTTTAATCAGTATACACAGTCAACTGACCAGGTCCACCACAAAATCAGGTTGCATTCAATATTAGCGAAGGGCTATTAGATTCTGGACTAAACTGCTGGTACCAACTATCAAGATGAAACCATTTTGTATTGGTAGCTGATGCTCGGTTTCAGTATCGAGGTTTCAGACATCTGCATCTAAATTTGAAGGCGGAAAATGGAAATGTCAGTCTGACACTTCCACCGATTAGATTGCCAGCAGTGAAGAGAGCAAGAGTGGGGGTGGGTGGGAGTGGACGGAGGAAGTGGAGCGCCAAAGGGGCATGGGGGAAACTGGAGAGGGAGGAGAGTCGGGAAAGGAAAGAAGTACCTTTCTCATCTCTCTCCTATCTCGCACGATTAAGCTAAGAAGGTGCGGAGGGGGGCACGGAGGGGGTGGGGGGGGGGGGGGGGGAGGCAGAATTAGTGTGTTTGGAAGAGTTGGCTGTGGAGACCGGGGAGTCGAGACGGTGGGGGAGGTTGAATTTACCATAAATTTAAATCAAGAGAAAACGCAGGAAATGTGAGGTGAGGATGGGGGTGGAGGAAGGATGTGGGAACGAGCAAGAGTGAATTGAACGGAATGGGCTGGGGCCGATAATAAGGATACCCTACCCCCCCCCCCACCCCCCTTTACCTCTCTCCTGGTTCGTAGGATAATTAGGATTTTAACAAGAAAAAGTTTATTCATGTTTGTGAATATACAACTAAAAAAAACAGAGATACAACTCCTCAATTTTATTATCAAAATGTGAACATTCTTACTGCTGTATGGAAAGGTGTGTGCAGGAAAGGATAAAAAGGAGTGGGGGGGGGGGGGGTAAGGGAAATTCTACCAGCCTGAGCTGACCAGAGGTTAGACTCAAACGAACAAGTCTTACGCATTTGATCCGGTTTTCTTGGATTCCTGGAAGTCACATTGGCACATTGTTACAGGTCACCCTCTTTCTTCTTTCCTCCCGCAAACAAAGTTTAGTGGCCCCTTACCTTCGACACGAACTCGCATCCGAATATTTCTTTCCATCATGTTTATCTTTTCTTCGAAAATCAGGCTGAACTTGATCACAGACATTTTCTTTCTTACCCCCCCCCCCCCCCCCCCCCCCCTTCCTTCCGCACCAACGCTTCTTTCCGTCTAACATCTTTAACAGCTGGGACGCCAGAAAACTTGTACATGACAAAGAGCATGTTCAATGGCATTAAACAAACATCCTCAAATACTTGTAGTAAATATAAGCCCTTCTTTACGAGAAGGAGGGGTGTACAAAAGGATATGCCCCTGATTAGCAACACGCTGAAATGTCTAATAAACAGACAAGACAGAATTTTTCAACAACTTCGACTTTTTATTTTATGAGGGGGAAAAGTTCTCTTTGGAAGAACAGTTATTTGAAAGTGATTCGAAAAAGGGGGTTGGGCTGGCTAAAACTTAAGTTTAGAAAAAAAATGAACAGGTGGATTATGTACTGTCTACCTCAAAAAGCACAATTAAAAAGATCCTTTCACTCACTCACCGTTCCAGTCCTCGCCTGCATGCCTTGCAAAATGGCGCCCTCCAGTAACGTTGAACTGAACAGATTTTGTCGTGAGTTCAATAAAGCAAACGCTGATTGGACGACTGAAAATCACACGACACGACAACACCCACAAGCACTTATTTCACGTGCGTCTCATGCCCCCAACTTTAAAGCCTGCATTTGACCAGTCCACTGATTCTTCTGTCTTGACGTCTGCTTCTTTGTCTGCCGGTGTGCGCGCGTGCGCGCACGCGCGCGCGCGCGTGTGCGTGTGTGTGTGTGTGTCTGTGTGTCTGTGTGTGTGTGTGTGTGCGTGCGTGTGTGTGGTGTGTGTGTGTGTGTGTGTGTGTGTGTGTGTGTGTGTGTGTGCGGAATAAGGTTTTCTTTGTGTGTGTTTATGTATTCATGTATCCTGTGTGTATCTGAGCTTG